>ML217727.1:0-11092 GCA_004785975.1 Popillia japonica | reverse complement strand
TTTTTTTTTTTATTTTCAAGTCTCAACTTACTCTACTTACCTACCAAGTTTCATTAAGATCTCAGTTTGACACCCAAGAACCTTTCCTTCTAAGCGAAACCAGTGGCCAAATCTGAACCCATTAAAAATATCTTATCTAAGATTTTATGGAAAAAATCAAGAAAAAAACAAAAGAATGCCTCTGGATTTGAGGCCAGAGTGCTTTTACTGTGTCACTCAATTGCTGACTTATACAATTTATTTGGAAAATCTTGGATAGTAGATCTTTAGTTGAAAATCTCAATATTTGTTTTGGATTTAGTCGACTTAATACTGTTGCGTTTTAAGCTTCTTCTTTCAACTTTCTTCTAATTTAGTGTTCCTATACGAGAAGGACCGTAACTTATTTCGATTTCATCTTAGAAATTCCACCATGATTACGTTGGAAGCAAAGTAATCATAATGATTACGCAGAAATGCGCAGAAAAAGCTCTAACCCAATCTTTTATAATAAAATGGGTTAGAGGAAGCTCTAACCCAATCTTTTTCTGTGCACAAACGGATACGGCAGCTTTAAGATTTTGGGGGTAATGAGTAATGTGCTTGACAGTGAGCAACATTTTAGTGCCTGCGTAAATTTTGCCCTTCCTCCATCACCATTGTTTTTTTAATATTTATAATGTTGTTCCAAGTTGTCCTAAGTTTGTTCTAGGCTGCGCCAGAGTTTTGTTAGTTTAGTTTAATATTACAGAATTGTCGAAAAAAAGTAAATGGAAGAAGTGTTTTTCTCGAAATTCGAGTTTTCCTAACAGGTTTTTCTGGTTGATCTGGATTGCGAACAGTGTTCCAAATTGTATTATTTTTAGTGTTCGTGATAAAATGGAGAAAAACTAATTTCCACTAACCTCTTCCCTTCTTTCTTGAAAATTATAATTTTGGAAGTTGTTCCAAATTGTTCCATTTGCCGCCAACATTGACCCAAACTTTTAGTGTTCTATCTATCTGGTTATTCTATATTTGTTCTATATTCTTCCAAAATTTCGACCTTCCATCAATGTATACATCATGAAAAAATTAATTATGACATGTGTGTGATGACACGCGCTCAGCTCCGTCTCCATTTTTTTTCGAAATCAAAATGTTTAGAATTGTTCGAGATTGTTCTAGATTTGTTCTACAAACGAAACACCTTGTGGTTGAATGAAAGAGTATGGGGAAATCGGTATGATTGGAGAGACAGGCGTATACAGATTATAAACTACGCTTATGGTTCGGAATGTTTTGGAAAAAGAATAGCGGGGGGACGTACGCGGTAGCGTTAGAATAGCATAGAAGGTAATCACATTTTACGTATCACTATGAATACAATGTTGCTATTTTGTACGGATAAACGTAAGTTTGTTATAAATATTTTGAGTTATTTCTTACGTACATTAAATTTCTTTTCTTAAATATTATAATACAGTACGCAAGCAAATGATTTCGATAGTCACGTGTAAAGAACTACATTTTTATCAGATTTTGTTAGACCATTTTCCTGTTGTGAAAAATTCAAACAGATAATGTAAATTGTAATTTCAGTGTAGTATTTAAAACAAG
Source organism: Popillia japonica (assembly GCA_004785975.1). NCBI lineage: Eukaryota > Metazoa > Arthropoda > Insecta > Coleoptera > Scarabaeidae > Popillia > Popillia japonica. Next base: position 9,514 of record ML217727.1, on the reverse strand, counting down.
TTGTTAATAAAAAAAAGTATAGACATCTAAGTAGTCTTCAGAAGTTGGTTCACTCTAATAAAATGGAAAACAAACCATTACATCCGTACCTAGAGAAGCCAGTAAATACTGGTAATAAAGAAATAAAAAAACATTCTAATGAGCAAATTTCTGAAAAAAATATCGTCGTTAAAAAAGGAGAAACAACGTAAAAGCAGTTCTAAAACTTAAATAATACATTCCTTCAAGAACTAAACCGAAAAATATTTCGCGGGGGCAGTTTAAATAAATGATAGGGCAAATTATTATAGTATTAAATGCTCAAAACGATCTCCTGACGCAAAGAAACAATATCCTATTCTATCGAAAGAGGTTTTTTGAACATTTGCAGTTCTTTGTAGTGGAATAGTTTCCATACGATGGACAATTTGTGCTCACAATTCTTCTATAACATTGGGCCTGCAATCTTGAAAACCACAAATTGAAGTTTTCAGACACCCAGATAAACCTAACAAGCCAGCCCAAACATTTAACTTTACAGGGTATTATGTTCGAGCGTCGTAAGTCAGATGTCTATGGCTTTGTGACCAATACCTGGAAATGCTTCGGTTATGGCGGCCATGTAACAGGAACGAAGATTCGTCTGTAAATACTATTTTTCCAATAAAGTCGTCATCATTGTCGCGTTGTTCAATAATTTTCTCACAAAATTCTAAGCCTTCGTTTTTATCATTGGAAAATATTTCATTCGTTTTGCCTAACCTATAGGAGTGGTACTTATTGTTTTCAACACTCTGTGAACCGTAGTGCGGGAAACATCAAATTGTTCTGCTATATTTTGCAGAGACTGCTGTACTTGCTTCTCTACAGCGGCACAAATTAAAACGTCGCGTTGCTCGCTTTGTGGCACCTTCTCTCTTTTATGTTTAAGCGGATTTAAACAACCACAATTTTCGAAGTTCTTAATTATGCGACTATCAATTTGTAATTCATCATTAAAAAGATGTATAATATCTCTTATCGAGTGACCTAGGTGATGCTGTCTTATCACGAATTTCTTGTGTTCAAGGGAGAATATATCCATAATTATTTAGAAAACAAACAGTAAAATAAAAAAACAAATAATCGCAAATGTGCCAAAGCGAATATAGAAAGTACCAACGTGATATATTTACGAAAACATCAACTACTCTATTTCGTCAACAGAATGCAACTGACCATCTATGCTATTTTAACGCTAGCGCGTACCTACGTCCCCCCGCTACTCTTTCTCCGAATCATTCCAACATACGATACAGTTACTTTAAGCGTGTTTTTAACTGTGTAACTATTTATATGTTGTGATTGATGGTTTAGGTCGAAAGTGCACAGACAGGTGCACAAATGCAAAATGCTGTAAAATAGATTTAGAGATTGTATTACAAAAATTAAGTTAATTAAAGTTTTATGCAACGAGTCAACGTTATAATACTTCCACCGTTTATTCTAGTAGCTTGATTAAAATTATCCGAATCATCATTTCGCGAATTAATTACGGATGTAAAAAAGAAAATGTCACAAAATCAATTGCAGTACGCGAACAATACGACTGATGCGTCTATCGGAAGTCATAAAAATATTAAATCCTCGCATAAAATAATATTCAATCAAAATTGAATATCAGAATTTATGGCGATCTCCTTTTTCCTCATTTAAATCTGGTCTGCATTCTCTATGGAATTGGGGTAGAGACGTTAATAACTTTACATATATTTTTAACGGGAATATCGTGAAACATAAAAATCACCGTTGTTTACCCAAGCAGTGTTTGAATGAATTTCGAATTTAATTGAATTTTTCCCTTCCACCACTTTCTATACTCCTGGATAGTCGTTTTAATTGATCAATTTTGATAGGCAGTTCATTCCTTTCTCCTTTTTTTATTAACTGGGTTTATGAAGGCGAATTTAATTTTAGTTAAATTAGAAATAAAAGTTTGGAAATGAGTTCAACAGTACCACCATTCATTAAAGCTATTCTTTATACAGATTCGTAATTTTACAAATCTAACTTTGAAAATTGTTAAACACGTCTAGGTCAGTGAACGTCTAAAAGTATGTACGCTTGAATTGAGTAGATTCAGTAACATTATTACCAGACATAAAACTAAATGAGATGCACAAGCTCGAGCAGTTACCTTGCACAAATCTACATTTTCTAGTTAAACATTTACTTTCATCGTATTAAAATTTTTCCGCACAGTCTAATTTGTCCAAGTCGTATAAAGTACATCATCTGACGAAAGAATTTTTATGAGATGTAATTTAATTCTTTTTGTAGCGGAATATCACTGACAAAGCCGTACGAATTTTTACAGTATACAATCACAGAACGAAGTTGAACTTGGAGTCATCAATATTTTCCTACTCCTATACGGAGATTGGTGGAACTTATAATGGGGAAGCAGATCATTTTCAAATCAATGCGTTATTTCTACGTACTGTGTACGTAAATTTGCTTTGTGTAACTGAAAGGGTTATAGAGAATATATTTGCATTTTTATTAATTCCGTGTATGTAGTTTAATTGTAGTGTGTAGAAATGTCATATTCGCGAGTTGCTTTGAAGTTTACGCTTTTTTTACTAGCCTAGGAATCGTATTTATCGTTTCAATAAAAGAAATACGTCTGGATACTGAATATTAGTTCCTTCCTTGTCATGTTCTTTGCTTCTGTTATCACATTTTGCCGTTTTCGGTTGAATAATACCTCAGATACAGTCCATAGAATAAGCTTCTGTTGTCGAAAAAAGTGAATTATCACTAAAGAACTTTCAGATAATGATTTATTATGATTTCAAGAAAGGCTTGGGGATCTTCCACCATCATTGGCTACTGTTCATAGATGGTATAAAGAATGTGACCGAAATTGCAAGACGGTGGTGCAAAGAAAAGGACCTGGCTCTTCTTCATAACTGTCAACCCCGAAAACATGGCTGTAACGAAGAAGATGGTGGAAGAGGGCAACCGTGTTACCTATGCAGTGATACAATGCAATCTGAAAATTGGATTCTTGCAAATGGGATCCACATTACATACCCCCATTGTCTGACAGATTTATCGTTTTTTTGATGCCCCCACTCGCCAAGAAAGCCGAGTCTCAATACATGAGGATGAAGAAACCTCTATGATGGGGTGAAAGCAACGAGCTATGAAAAAATATACGGACGCAGTATTTTTTAGAAGTACGGATTTGGGGGTTGGTGGACAGTTACCGCTAAATGGTATGTAGGCAATTGTTTGCCTACTGTGTTCAGTAAAGTGCCAGTAAAGTGGGTAATCTCGAGAAAAAAGTTCCTATAAACATATGTCCTAAACTGCTCCGTTTATTTAAAAAAATTAAGAACGGGTTACAATAAACCCTGAAAAAACTTTTGAAAATGACCACCAACTACCCTATATAAACAGCTAATACGCAGGCTTCTATTCTCCTGTTCAATTGCATTATCACACACTGAAGAAGTCCGGGAGTGTTTCGAATTGTTTCGCATCCAACATTTATGCCATTTCTAAGGTCATCGAGATCTTGAATGGGCGTAGTATAAACAAGGGATTACAAATGTTCCCGCAGAAAAAAGTCTAAAGGGTTCAAATCTGGTGACCGTGGAGGCCACTATAGTGTGCTGGAACGCCGTCATGCATAAACCAAACTTCATTTCGGATCAAAAGTAGAATTTCTTCTAACAGGCCAGGCAACAACTCGTTTTCAAGAAATAGCCGATATGATGCACCACTAAGTCGAACAGGAAGGAAAAAGGTTTTGAAATGGTTGTTGTGGAAATTCATAATTCCATTTCTGGAGATGTTCGCTTTGTCAGTAAATAGAATGTAGGATAGAAATTGCGTATTTTGGGCAATTTTTTGTCGGAACCAATCACAAAGGATTAAGCGTTGTGGAAAGTTACGCGGAAGAAGAACCTGTACTCTCTGAATATGGAAAGGATATAACTCTTCATCGTGTCTTCAAGATGGTTTGATGGCTTGCGTTTACCCTAACACCAAGCTCTCTTGTATTGGTTTCTGGATGTTCATCGATAAGCTGCAGAACAGCTTCCTCTAATTCGGGTGTTCTTATAGTTTGAGGTCTTTCCGGAGTATTTTTTGTTTCTCTCAAATGTACCAGTTTCTGCTAGACAACGGTGATATTACTGAAGGTTTCTGCACAAGGTACAAGATGTCGAGGATATTTTTGTTGGTAAATACGCTTTGCTTCATAATTATTTCCATTTGCTAGAGCGTACACAAAATACATACAGGGTGTCCGCGATATACAAAGCATGCTTTTAAGGGATGATAGCTACAACGATTTAGAAACAAAAACATATAATACACCTTGGGTCTATCTGTAGGCGTAAACGAGAAAAAAAATTATTTCTAAAAAACCTTATTTGGTCAAACTGTACAAGAAAACTCATCCATACTGCTTCTTAAATAACCAAAAAACCATATCAAAAATTTAGGGTTGAAAATAACTGAAAACAACGATGAAAACGAATTATTTAATACTTCGAAATTGAAGCGTGGTGTCTTTTCTCTTACACCATACTGTACACGTATTCAATAGAAACACAGATGCAAGCCAAGCATCATCTGTTTATACGACCTTGAACTACATTAGACTATTGTATCGTACGAAGTCAATGGCCATACGTTTTAAAATAAAAGTACCTTTGCGTTTTTTTTAATAATGTTATGACAATAAAATCGATGTTATGTTGAAGTTAGAGTGAAAAGGGCGTATTTAGTAGCAGCCTCCAATCGGTAAATGAAAATTTAAGTTGCGGGAAAGTCGCATTGAATGAAAACAATGTAATTACTGCAATTATGTTATGGCGCTTTAAGCTCTTTCGTAAAGGCTACTACAATATTGAGTTCTTTTCTTTTAATTGTGATAAATTGGTGGTCTTAAAAAGGACTTTTTTGAGAGACAGGAGAAAATGTACTACAGGAAAGGCTCGATGTGTTGCCCATTTTCAAAAACACACGCCTGTAATCGTCTGGTAAATCCTGCACTGATCGGCTGCCGATGCACAGTATGCGTCGAAGTTTGTGACATGAGAAATAATTTTTTTTCTCATTTACGCTTACAGATAGACCCAAGGTGTATTATATGTTTTTGTTTTTAAATCGTTTTTAAATCGTTGTAGCTAAAAACATGCTTTGTATATCGCGGACACCCTGTATCTGCCATTTGAGCATTTGTATAATTCACATAATTACAAAAAAAGGTTTGTAGGTACGAACTTTCAAATTAGTTAATGTTGTGACAATACTTATGACAGTTACGTAAGTACAAATAAATGCCCTAAACATGATAACAAACACAACAGTTTCCTAAACCGTTTTCTAATTTCTTTTTGTGTAATAAATCAGCGGGTATCTCTATACCGGAGCACTTTAGGACATATGTCTATAGGAAGTTTTTCTCTCGAGATTACCCAACGAATCGCGCTCTAAAATTTCTCGACGAACTTAAGGACTACCCTGTATAAACGTGTTTTTTCACTACTTGTTCTGCTAAATATGTTTTCCATGCTTTCTTATATAACTTGACTTGATCTCTTTGGTTGTAATTATTATTATTTCTTTAAACTTATTCCAAATTACTTTAATATTTACATTAATATCTATACTTTCTACTCTTTCCGTTATCCTTTTCTGGTATCTTTCGGCAATAACTTTACTTCTTGATTTGTATATTCCTTGTTTTGAACTTTATCTTTTACTCTTGATACAACCACAAAGTGATCGCTCCCCATTTCCGGTCCTTTTCTTACTTCTGTATAAATTACAATTCTTCTGTTATTTGTTAGGAGGTTTACAATAGGTGAAATACAAAAAAGCAAATATATTGTAAGCGCAACCTAATATATTTAAATTAGTAGAATTAGAATTAAAAAAATCTTTGCAGAATATTTCGTTTTTCTAGATTAAAAAAAAATGTAGCCCATACACAATAGATATAAAGAATTACTGCAAATTAATGACATAGCGACAGAATTACAGAGCGCAAAAGCAATGAAACGCTACAATGTATACAGACTATTTAAAAGTATGCACTTACGCGAAAATATATGCAATGCAGTAAATGCTTTGCACACACTAAATTATACGCTTTCTATTTTCCGAAGCACCAAAATTACTTCAATTAGTTCCATTGAGGATTTTAATTTGACCTCACGTGGTGACGCTGTAATTATTCCGCAGTAGTGCATTGAATTACGCGTGACTGACAAGCAATAATACGGAAGCTTTCAATTTTACCGTAGATTGTAGTAGAAAACGCTTTCAATTAGTAATGCGTTTCCTGAAATACTGCGTATAAACTATTAGGAAAATATTGGTACTAGCGGCTATAACAGGCCAGCTAGTGTTGGTTAAAAATAAAACATATTGTAGGTATGCTTATCGATTACGGTGTGTGTGTGTTACTTTGAAACATGTTAATTTATGCAAGATTTTTTGTCAAATATGATCTGCTGACAAAATTCTGCCAAGCTTAATTTTTGAACGAAATATTTCTATAAAAATTTCTATCAACATAGCTTCCAAAGAATCCATTATGAAGAATCAACCAAATACTCATTATAGGAACAGTCTGTTTCAGCTGAGAACCGCATCTGAACATGGTTCTCATTACAGCTGAACAGGTCCAAAGGATTAGGCTTCAGTTCCCAAGTTTTGTCAAAGAAGCGACTGTAAATCGATAGTGGTTTTGTGCCCCTTTTCAACGTTTTTCGGAGATTAATACTTCAATAAGTTTTTGATCTAAAACAACACCCAAATACTTTTCCTAACTGGAAAATGGATAAAATCTATCTAGATTTCCTCAGCTGTAGGTTCCACCAGAGATAGCTTCCTTGTTATCGTTTTTTAGTGAATGGCCCCAAACAACGACAATTTTATACTCTTGTAAGCGATTAGAATAACTTACATCTAAACCATTCTGCATGCAGGGTGATATTAGACCAAAAGATTTGCTCCCTTAGACTTACTTAAGATAGATTTAGTCGGACATCTCACTCACTTATATGGAAACGAGGATATTAAGGACGTGAGAGCAATAAGAGTGGCCTTGCAAAACGAAGACACAAAGTCTTGAATCACTTATTGGTACACTTACAAGAATATTAACAAATAAACATCTCCAGTAAAATGTTGAAGTTAGGCAGGTAGTAGTGTTACAAGTTCTAGGCATTTTTACCAGCAATGTTCCTACACTGAGAGCCTCATAGTTTTGCAATGGAAATGTGTTGCTTTTAAATCAATTGCTCCTAAAAAGTGATTTCTTCTCAAACCTTTTAAATGTCTTAATATGTTCATTCATCAAATAAGACAATCCTAGGACCCAGGGATATTGATATTGAGACAAAAATCCAAATATACAATACAATAACATTACCAATAATAACATATGCATGCGAAAACTGGACATTGAGAAAGAAAGATGAGTCAAGAATTAATGCAATTGATAGCATCAAGAACAAAGACATCAGAAGAATAACAAAGCAAGAAAAAACGGCTGAACTGGTACGAACATACAGTAAGATTGAAGACTAGTAGAATTACGAGAAAAATAATGGAGACCGGATACTTAAAAAACAGAAGAGGAGGACGGTCTAGGAGAAGATGGGTTGATCAGATAAGAGAAATGGGAGAAAGAAAGGGAAAGCACTTGGAAGAAATGAAAGCAATGGCAAGAGACAGAAAATAGTGGAAAAAGTAGGTTGAAGCAACGGAATCCTCATCCGACACCTTAAAAGGTATAAGGATAAGAGAAGAAGTAAGATGTTCAAAAGTTTTAATCTTACTTCTTCTACTCAGATATTATTTTAGTTATAGGGAGTCTTGGCGTATTTGAAAAATATTTTGAATTATACAGGAGGTCCCACAAAAATTATAACGTCATAATAATATATTTTTATATTACATGCCACTTATGGGTGTCTTTTATGGTTAGTCTCATGCCCTTAAGGTTTTAATACAACAGTTAAATAATATTCACAAGAAACTAATAATTATTAAAAAATAAAATTAGATTTGCAGCATTGGCTAAAACAAAAATAATAAAAATAGTAGTTCGGTAATGAAATGGTACAAAGTACCAATTGAAGAAGGTCTGAATAGTTTGATTATCTAAGTTTAATTAGTACGAATAATCACAGAGTACAAAATAATTTTTAATGAGAGAATTATTGTTGTTATTATGTCATTCAGTGTGAATTTAGAAACTTTTTTAAAGGCAAAAATAGTTTTAAAGAATAATTAAATTAAGGTCATATATCCTTCGAATATTAGAACGTTTGAAATTTGTGCAAAATAAGATCATATATTTCTTCGCATCCAAAGTACGGCGATTTAATCTAATTTACTTCAGCAGGGTGCTCGTTTAAAACAAAAAGATATATGTACATATGAGCCTAGTATCCCTATTTCCACTCAGAAGAAAATAAGCAAGTGGGGGTGACTGATTTAAGTCAAATTTGGTGCGTTTATAGTTTGAAGCATTGTATGATCTACTGATAAAACTTTCTACTAGAACAAATGTGTGCTAATATGTATGTACATATATTGAGTACATACTAGAGTCTAACTGAAAGCATCTTCAACCTTTGACTTAGAAAAATACAGTCACACATGTCAAAAATTAAAATAAAAATTGTGTTTTGTACAAGATTGTAGAGTAAATCTGGCATGACTATGAAAAAGCAACAATCACATGTTTAATAGACATATCTTAAAATTTTGCGGCAATTAATCAGTAGAAAAAGAACTTACACGAAAGGACCCATCGACGTTAGCTCACACAGTGACTTTTGAATGGCAGTGTATACAGATTCATTTTTGATCCTCCATTGCGATCTAGCTTATTATTGAAGATAGACGGTAGGTTTAAATTTGGCAAAGTTGCCAAATTTTGTGGTTATTATGATCCCGAAAAGAATGTAGACTAAGAACAAATGATATTTCAGTTATTCGAAAAAAATTGAAAAAACTCATTGTCTTATTTTACTTGTAGCACTTTTATTATCCAGGGAAAAACTTAAAGACACATTCTCAAAGCCACTTTTGCTCCTCTATCTAATGGTGTACTTAAAATTTTTATACGACGTTTCGTTTTCTTTGGATGATCATCAACTTTGTTATTTTTTATGGGCGCCATATTGGATTTTGATACAACTAGAAAGATTTTCTTTTCCTGATTGCAACCATGTGTCATATGTTGAAAACAAAATTTGATATAGTGTGTTAATTGACGAAGAATCTGATTTGAGATTGAATAAGGTAGGTAGCTATGAAGTTTCGAACTGTCAGTCACTTAAAATTGAGTATGGCGAAAATGAAAATCGATGTTAAATAAGGTACTGATGGAATTTTGAACTGTTAATTATCGTTTCATTAGTAACGGGAAAATGGCGTGAGAAGAGGGGCAAAGAACATCACAACAGTACAAAATATTTAGAATTTTACCCGGATGCATTTCGACTAAACATTCCAC
>SMLS01062292.1:0-22140 GCA_004785975.1 Popillia japonica | reverse complement strand
TTTAGAAAGAGAGTGTACATACTTATGTAGTTACATACATCTAAATATACCTCCGTGCGCGGTTTGGGTAGGTATTACAGTTCTTCGATTTTTAGCAATAATAATTTGTTATAACAACTTTACATTGTAACAGATATAACCTATTGCAAAGCAACAGGTTTAGTGCACAACACACAAGTTGTTAAAGACAAATGAAGTGCGCTCAACAGCGTCCAACGGCGATTGCCAAAGTATATAAAACTGGAAAGACGAGTGAAAGGTCAGATCTTACTTAAACGAACGTTCTTATTTTTGAATAAAGGAATGCTAACATTATTGTAATATCAAATCAAATGTGAGCAATTCGATTTGAAACAATAATAAATTTAGCTTCCGGAACAAACGCTTTAATATTCGGATTTATTGTTTGCATAGATATTTAAATATCTTTAATAGATCAGCAATAAACAATTAATCACAACATCTATTCTTCCTACACACATGCTTGGTGTTACCATGAAAAAGTCAATACAAGTTAAAGAGGACTTGCAAAGTACAATCTTGCAGTCCCCGCAATCTTGATCAAATAGAAGGGAATAAATGAATGAGTCTTGAAATATTGAAATAATTCAAGAATGGGATTTCTGGAAGGCTTGCATTATCTAGTCACAAAAAAATCTCATTTTACAGTATAAATAACTATAGAATACATACTTACATACATATTTACATACTTAATGAAAGGGTAAAATTGATATTATTCAGGCAATAAATTTTTCAAGTACTATTGTGTACCGTGGAATGGGGTTACTTTGATTCCTGGGGTTACTTTGATAAAAACTTGGTTTCTGTACTAAAAGTGAAATTATATAAATTCGAAACGCACTCTTCAGACTACTGTTTTACTGTTGGCAGCACTGAACATCACTGTGAATATGTGACTAGTTGATGAAAAATTATTCAAAATATGTAAGTAGAAGTTTTTTGGAATTGTAATAGCTGAAATAACTTCTAAACTACAGCTTTGATTATCGCAAAAACTTAAATTGTATGTAGTTTACCGAAACAGAAGTTTATTCATCTATCACATCATGTATATGGCAAAACATAATCTTAACGGCTATTGCTTTTTCGACGGCCTATTATTCATGGGTTGTCATTGATCACCTATGCGGTGCTACTTTGATCGTTGATCAAAAATATTCTAATCCAAATCCAAGTAATCAAGAGACGCAGGAAGATGAAAGTGATGTTGATGATAATTTTGCTGAAGAGGTAGAACAACAAACAGAATGTGCAGAAGGAAGATACGTACTAGTAAACTTTTTTACTAGCCGTGGCAAGCAAACATATAAATATGTGTGCCAAATTACACAAACAGCCCCTTTGTTAGTTCAAGGCTACAAGACTTTAAATGACAAAAGAAGGTTTCAGAAAATTCCAAAACATATTTCAGAAATTGATCGCTGTGACATTGTCGCGTTTTTGCCAAAACCTGTGGAAGACGAAAACTATGTTGAGTTTCCATTTGCTATAAATACTCAAGAACTGCCTAAACAACAGCTTATAAACTAACAAATGAAGATTTATTTTAAGTTAAAACAAGTTATGATTGTTAAATTACATTTTCTAAATATTAAAAGACTGAAAAATTAAAAAAAAAATAATTTTATAATTTTTTTTCGTAGAAAACTATCTTTACAATTAAAAACTTCTTCTGCAGTTTGTTCCTTATTTTCGTACTTCAGAATTCCGACCAGAAACAAGGAGGTTTCAAAGTAACCCCACTTATAGTTTAACATTGATCACCGCCATTAATTTTTTTTTCTCAGAAGATAATGAGAAAAATAATCATTTTATTTCAGAAATAGGTAGAATTACCAAATCCGATATTTACATTTTAATTTTATTTCTTTTGCTCTCCTACTTCAGGAGAAAAATACATTTTAATTTTGAAATTGTTCAAAGTCACCCCATTCCACGGTACTAAAAACTAAGTTTAAAGTATGTAGATGTAATAGTTACGGCGCCAAAAATTAATTAAGTCAATAAATACTTTATACCATCGTGTTTAGTTTATTTTACAGGACGCCAGCTCATAGATTATGTATTTAAAAATATTTTCACTTGCGATCACGTCATCCTTTTTCTCTGCAAGCGCTAGTCAGTGTTCGTTTATACATCTGCGAGATGTTCAGCATAGCTACGTCATAGTTGACTATGGTCCGCGAATAACGTCGTAACAAGAACGCCGTTGGTTAAATCAAGCGTCGAACAAACCTTGTGCAGTTGATCTGGCTAGTACTGAAATATATCTGTAGACGCTTTAGTTTATTTCACGTAAAATTTCGACCATCAGTTTGTTTGTTTCGGGAGCATAAACAATTTGCTCTTTTATGACGTCATACTTAAAACTTTTGCCAATTCCAAAACTAATAGACAGTTCGGTGATAATTCCAAATGTAAATGGAAACGACTTATCAAAACAAACAATTTCGATCAATTTTATTCTACAAGCAAGTTAGATCGGTGTGTATTTTCTACAGTTTAATCGAAAATAACTTATTTGGATTTACTTCATGTGTGTAGTTTGATGCGCTTATTTTTCTATTGGTATATACATATAAGTATTTATCACTAATGCAGAAATTCAACTACAATTTATTATTATTACCTGCAACTAGTGTAAGAGTTAGAGTTATCGTTAATAAAGTTTGATGCCATATTCAAAAATATTTATTGATTGATTAGATACTGTAATTAAATAATATATTCCTATAATAATATACATACATACGTATATACACGCATGTAGTATTCATGTTGACTTATGTAAGTAAAACGTTTTATGTTATAGAAAATGATATTTTTGTGAATTGCCCACAACCTGAAATTGGTTTTATTTGTTTTATCTTTATACTTTATAAACTGGCATTTATTAAACAATTTGCATAAATCATTTCATAAAAATTCTGTTTAGCGTCATCTAAAATAGCAAGTAATAATAGAACTTTATTTAGCAATAGCTAATATTATTACATGTAATTTACATTAATATTTATCTAGAACATACTTAATAACTAATCTCCTAAATGTATTTAGCTTTTCACTAACTTTTATATAGCCCGGTAAATTCTATATGCGATACCGCCAACAAAAATACTATTAGTTGTTGTATATGGTTGTATGAAAAAGTTGTTAGTATTCCTCGTACAATGGTTGTGAATTTCACCAACATACTGTATCCTATTTCCTAAATACTCGGGTACACTACCCAGCTTAATTTTATGAATAAAACTTATTGTCTTATAAGTTACCTACTTACAAGTGTTTAAAGGTTTATGGTGGCTACGCTAACTGCCATACTTTAGCCTTTTTATACAGCACATTTACATTGCTAGTGTTATACATAGTACGTAGTCGTTGTAAGTAATATAACTGCACTAGCCTCAAAAAAAATAACGTAGCAAATGCTACAGTATAGCAACTTTGACAGCTTTTATAGGATGTTATAGTCACTATTACGTCTATTTGTAAAAAGGTTGTACCCAGTATATTAGAACATCAGTCATTTAACATAAATTTGAAATCCTATTTCCATATATGTAGTTCTAATAAAAGCGATTGTGACATTTGTATATTTTAAATCATTACTTAAATATCATTGATCTTGTGTCGAGTAAATAGCCTGCTGAAAGATAAGTATTCAGTTGGCAATTATCTTTAAAGCTATTGTGGTTATTTTATTTATTCTTAACTTATAGTGCTATGGGCTTTAAGCAAAATTTTTAGGATTTAATTCCATGAAGATCTACTCACAAGTTGTGAAGAACTTGGAGAAATTATACAGGGAGATGAGAATGAAGACCATTGTGATAATATTTAATATACATAATTGTAGCAATCGTTTCTGCAATAGTCCAGACACAGTGCTGCGTTAAAAACATTTTCTGGATATTATTTAATATATTGTCGAAAACAATTTCTACAGTATTTGTTACCGGATAGTAGGTATTTTATTTTGACTATAATTTTAATAAAATGGGGAAGCAATAAACACGATCCAGTAACGATGGTCTTGTGACTACAGGCTTCAATTTCAGGTCAAAAAGTTAAGTTTAAATATGAGTGTGGTTGTTTTTAATATATAAAATATTGCAGTTTCTTTTGTAAACGGAGTCTTGAAATGTGATCATTAGATTGACTATTCATGACATTATGCAATTGAACTGTGCGATTTGTTTGGTAAGCTTTTATTGATTTGATACAAAACCTAACAAGCAAACATATAATTAACTTATTGACTGTGTCATCATCTAAAATACCTCTTCTGGCCGAATTCATTTTCTTTAATTTAAACGATTTTAGTAGTGTGGTAGCTGCGGAAAGACATTGCCCCAATTCGAAAATATTGGTTCAAGCTAATTAGTGAAATGCTTGTAAGTTGTTGTTGAATAACAACGGCGGCAACATCTTAACAGTTATAGCATACGTATAGCTAGAATCAAGCATCAAGCAAGATCTGTAGGAACTATAAAGGAGATACTAACATAATATACTCATACTTAATTAAGCTATAATACGAAAAAAAAATGTATTTGGCGACAGCGTAGCTGAGTACACTCCTGTACATGTCTAGGTATTAACAAAATGAGATGGTCGATATCTGCTTGTGGCACCTTGTTCCAAGCAACTTGAACTTGGTTGACTGGGCCTAAGGTTGTGGAGGATGGTGCAAAGTGGACTGTCTTCTCTCCATAATATCCCACATATGTTTGATGGGGTTTAAATACGGAGAACGAGATGCCCACGGCAAAACATTAACTCCTGCTTCTTAGAGAAAGTCTATAGTTTGACGAGCGATCTAGATAAGGTAGTACAGCACCAACATAACGCGCAGCTGGCTTGAATAAATAGAAGTAGTGATTCTGGCCTATCTTGACGCTCTGTGGTATGCCTCGGTTGACCAGTTAGTCTTCTTCCTGTGGCATTCTGTTACCCTTAACACTTGTAGACACACAGTAACTAAACTTTTCTATATTACGCAATTCTGATGAATATGAATCACTTCGCAGAAAAGTAAGAGAATTTTTTTGCACAAAAAAGTATCAATGATAAAAAGTTGCAACCCTTATCATAGCGTGCTTCAAATACAGTCATTTTGATGCTAAAAAATCAAATTGAACAAATCACTGCTGGGTGTAACAATTTTAATGTCACTGGGTATATCTTAACTTGTAGTAATATTTATTATTCTATAATTATTTCCTTAAACTGTCTTTGAAGGAATTTGTTTCATTATTAGCGATTATTGGAGGTGTAGTTAGCAAAGAAAAAAGCAAAGAGAAATGTTTCGCAAAAAAAGATGATAACGTTATTGGTTAGGTATACAGATGGCGCAAACTCCTGGAAAGTCGTGTGATAGAATGTATCGACGTTGGATAGCGTGCGCCGCGACGCTCTGTACATTTGGCAAACGCTGTTAGTTTGTTACCGACGCATCGTCGTGCTGAACCTTTTCAAAGTGACAGATTAGATTAAGACCAATTCATCACAGAAGCGCGATTTATAGAAACATAAAATTGTGTCGAATTGGTTAAACGATATTCAAATATTGTGTTCAACAATTGTAGTTGATTGCGTTATGTGAATACCACACAGAAAAGATCATAAACAAAGATTCTCATCTCAGCATCCAGTTGAAGAATTTTAACAGGTATGAAATTTGATTGTTGAATATCAAAGTGTCAGCTTTCAGTGTGTGTGGATATTCTCTTGTGATTTGGGAATGTGTGGCTGGCATCATAAATGTTTACAACTACTTAATGGGAAGGGGTTCTAAATGCAGTTTTAGCGTGTTATGGTATAATCTGCAATATTATTGGTACTATAACTAAGTGTGATATTAATTCGGTAGAAGTATTTTAAAGATCAGTATATTCACAAGAAAGGAGGTATACATACATAAGTAGTTGGTGTCACGGTAACGATAAAACAGTATATGCTGATTAAAATCGATGATGCTATATCGATTTTATCTTAATTTAAAATAGGAACATATTATAATTAATATCCAAACTGAGTATTATGTAGCAATTTTGAATGCAATATGACAAATATCAACTTTGTAATAGTCAGTGTTAAAATAAATTGGCTAGAAGTTTGTATTATTAACAGTTGTGTTAAAATCTACATATACAAAAAATAAAAAGGAAATGGGTTTCTTAATAAGGAAAATACAGTGAACACTAAAAGTATGCTTTCTATTTTTATTTTGTGAAACTATAATGATAGCAAATGTATTTAAGGAATGTATGAACTGACAGTTTAGTGGTTATTGTAAGCACAATTCCATTATATATTATATGCTGTCAGAATCAGAGTAGTAATTACAACATATTTGAATTAATAAGCAAAACTTGTAAGTCCCTTTGTGTGTGTATCTAAGTACCAAGTTTTATATTTTATTGTTTATTGTTCTGGTTGATTTAGGGTATTGAAAGTTATGGATTTTTACTTTAATTTACTTAGGCTTGTTGTCGTTTTATTATCCATTTAATCAATAATAACGAAATGGGATAGGTAAGCGGCATCAAATACGGAAATCCCTCATTTTTTACTAAAAACTATCTCGACAAGATAAACGTTTAACGTAGACATTCTAATCTGTGGTAATTTTCGTATTCTGTGTGAATAAATACCAATTAGAGTTAAGGTTTAAGTATGTCAAAAATTATTGGTACCTTTTCAGAAATTTTGCTGCTGAAGGCGAATTATCTTATATAATAAAGGGTCTACAACAATGATATATACATAGTATGGAAAGTTTATCAGATATGTGAACGAGAATTTGGTGGCAGAACTATTTATTATCGAGTAAATAACATAAAAATATCATGCAGTAATAAAATATAAAATTATATAACAAAAAGTTAATCGTACCCTGGAGGCTAATATTTAGTAAAGCCGTCTTGAGCTGCAACTACAGCTTCATATCGTCTGGGCATCGATTTTATGTGTGTATGACATATTTTCTTGTAAATTTTCCTACATTCAGCGCTAACAATCGGCTTGAGAGAATTAACATTAGTATGTCATTGGCCCGAAATGGCTTGTTTGAAAATGGACCACAAATGTTCAATTGGATTAAGGTCCGGCAATTGTGCAGGCCAATCCAATACGTCTAGCCTATTGATATGAAACCAATTTTGCATAATCTAGACTGTATGCTGCTACAGAACTTATTGACAGAACTATTCTTCGTAAAATTTTAGCAAGTCGAGGGCAATCTGCGGTTAAGATTGCTTATGAAATATAGAATGAATTTAACGTCAAATTGCGTCCACAAAGTATTAGAAATCGACTAAAATCGAAGGATATGGCGGAAGGATTGCCGTTAAAAGCCTTTTATATAAGCTCAAAATAAACTACTTCCATTGCAACGGCCGAAAGATAAAATAAATTGGTTTCTGAACCAATAAAGACATATAATATGGTCAAATGAAACAAAAGTTTTACTTTCTGGATCAGACGGTGTTATTGGTATATAGAGAGTGGCAAGTGAAAAATATGAAGTACAGTGATTGAGACCAACCATAAAACAGGTGATGGTAAGTTCACATTCACAACTATGTTGATATCGTATTTTTACAACAAAGTTTGATTTCGGCAGTAGGACTAAAGTCTTCGAGTTTAGTGTCATGGGAATGGTGTAGTTAACTGGAATGTATTGATGGAATCATAACTAAAGAAAGGCATTTGACTATTTATAAATTCAACCTTCGTTTGTCGGTAGAAAAATTAGGCCTTAATAATGAGTACCTCTATATTTCAACAGGATCGAGATCCAAGGCATACCGCCAAGATTGTGCAAAATTGGTTTTATACCAATACGTAAGTATTGAATTAGTGGTGGATTGTGGTCCATTTTGAGGCAAGCCATTTCGCACCAACGACCTACTAATATTAATTCTCTCGAAAATATTGTTAGCGCAAAATGGATGACAATTGACAAGAACATACGTCAGAAGTTGGTAGAATCCACATCTAGGCGATGTGAAGCTGTAATTGCAGCTAAATGCGGCCATATTAAATATTAGCGTCGAGAGAATGATTAAATTCTTGCTATAGAATTTTGTGTTTTATTTAAAATAATTTGTCATGAGCAGCAAAATTTCATAAAGGGAACGATTATTTTTTTACATACTGTATGTAAAGCGCATACACTGAATCAATCTATTTTTTCTTTTGTTGAAGTTACGTTAGAGAGTTTAGTATTTGATATTTAAAACTCTACGAGCAAAGTAGTATGAGAATAGCTAGCTGATGATTTACGAAGATTTCTGAAGTTTCAAAATTTCTTGCAAATTTGGTATATGGAAATATGGAATATGATACGCTATAGCATGGATGTCGAATTAACAATATATAAAAAACTGTACATACCTTATCTTTTTGTATTGTATAATAAATGTTATTAGTTCGTAATTAATATAATGTGTTAAATCTAAATTCGAAGTTAATTCACCTAAAAGAAACTTTTACTGATTTGATGAGACCTATGCAAATTTATTTCGAAGGAGAACTTAACTTTTACATAAGCTGGCATTTTGTATCTTATAGGACTTGCGATTAGACTAGGCAGCATCTTGAACGTTAGCTGCATTTAATTTCTAATTTAAAACATACAAGTACGTGGTATCAAGGCAATAGTTACGAGATGAAATGATTGTTATTAAGAAAGGCAGACACGTATTTAAGATGCTAAATCGTATTACAAGTGGCGTTGGAAATCAGAACATTTAATAAAGATACATTTTCTGCGATGTAGGTACCTATTTAGGTATGTACAGTGGATTGATTTAGAATAGACTCAAACTGCCATAAAACTCGATAAAAGTATGCTTTACAGCGATATCCGAATGCGAAGCAGTAATGATATGGTCAACTATATGTAAATTACTATTTATAGATGCAATATATTTTTGTATCAAATGGAGTTGCATATGCACAATTATGCTTAATGCAAGGGATCATTTATATATTCCTAAATTGAGAATTTTGTAATGCGATCTTATCATGTTTTGAAATAAATAAATATGGTTAAATCGTTATCGCCTACATTTTCACTATATTTCTAAGTATTAATGTACAATTAAAAATTGTATGAGTAAGGATTTTTGTATAATTTGAGTTTCATATGCAACTACACAATTATATTTAATGCGATCATGCGTTGGATGTACGACTATCTGGATCTGCATATACATATTTCAAAATGACTGTGACATATTCACATTTCTTTTCTGTCAATATTGTAACTGTATGACAGAGTTAATAGAATACATGTACACATACTTAGTCGCCATTGCTGTTTCTTGCAATATTTATTTAGTGTCAAAGGTATCTATTTTACTTTTGGAAGTAGTTTAAAGTAAGACTAATTGCAAGTATATGTATTACCATTTTGAATTGAAGTATCAACATCTTACATATATTGCCATATTTGAAGTATTGACACCCTGGCTCATCTGACAAAAGAATAGCAAGATATTTGAACACTTTTGTGAAGTTTTGCTTTTGAAACACACAGCAGTAAATACATAATTATATGTCATATGTTTTATTGGGTATGTCGGGGATCATTGGTCCAAAAAATTATACTTAAATTGCACTTATATAGGGTAGTTGAACAGCTTAGCAAACCTTTACTTGAAGTGAATCGAATAAACTAAAATAACATCATATATGTACATAAATATAACAGTTTATACCACTTGCTTACCACTAATAAGATCCAAAACTAAAACAATACGGTAATTAAAGGTACATTTTGGAGCGTAGCTATATTTGTCAAAAAAAATAAATAAAAATAGAAGCAGAACACAATGTACCCGATTTAAGTTTTGTGTATTGTTAAAATATACAATATTTTTATAATTTTACTAATATGTGATACTTTCGTACTACATTCGTATTAATTTGAGATTTACGATTATTCGTATTAACTTTTATACTTTGCTAGATACAAATTTATGCAGTAGTATAATGTTATAAGTTGCTGTAACTTGTCGTCTACTTACTAATTAAATATGCAATTTTTGCGTTACATCATATTCACAACAAGGAACATTATTATTGTTTCTGAAAAACTTAGTGTAATTGTTTTATTATTATTGAATTATTCACACTTCCAATTAGTAGTTTACTTGTTTGGTTGAATATTTTAGAAAAGATAATAGAAAAGCAATTCCCATCTTTAGTCTGGATTGAGGTCGAGGAATTCGCCGATTCAAGTATGTACGTTGACTTGATTGGTCTGTTCAGGTTTTCCAAGTCATTGGATATAATAATTCATTGCACCCTTATTGTCCCTTTTCCATAATCCTAACTTAAGCTATGCTGCTGTATTCTTTATATTAGTTGCTTAACGGAACCCAGTGAATCTATATTATTGAAGTTATCCCTAAGAAGTGGCAGGGTAAAATTGATTACAGCAAGATTGTCACTGTGTTTTGTAGAAACACATGTAGTTCATCGGCCAGGCGGATCAGTTTTAGAATCTATTGGTTAGGAGAACATTTGCAGTTCGAATGCAACCAGGTCGGTAGGACTGGCGCAGCATTGAAGGTCTCCCTGTAGATTTACTAGTACTAGTTTTTAGGCTTGTCCGTCATTTCACAAAGAACAAGAATCTGGAGAAACAAAATGGGTGCATGTCATTTTATTTGTACCTATACTGATGACATTCAGCTACATGAATTATTTGATATTAATGGAGAATGCAACCATTAGCTTTAACGATCTTTTTATAACTGTTAAACACGGTTAGTTAGATTTTAACAAGAGGGAATATAATATTAAATTATAGCATTGTATAGTCTCAAGGTACCCACTACTCGTGGATGCTTTTATTCTTTATATTACGACTAGTCAATCGGGGTTTACATTTGCGTTTCGTTATAAAATATTACATTCTGATATCTAGTTACACTGCTGTTTTGATATTCTTGTAGAACATTTTTATTCAATTTCAACAATTTTCCAAAAATTTGTGGTTTGGCCATCTTATGTGTTGCTATGGTTCCAAGGTTTTCTTACTTGTTTGGTAATAGAAAACTATTTTGAAGATGAAACACTTCCTTGATATCAAACTTCAGTTTTTGATGAATTATATTGATTATTTTACACAAACAAATATAAACCAATCAGATTCACGTATTATTGAAGCAACTCGAAATTACAGCGGTAATTTATCGATAATTTTCATAGTAGAATAACTAGGCGTTGTTATGGAAATGCGGTTAATAAGGATAGACATTTCTATAGTTCTAGTCTAATTTATACATGAATTAATAAATAAAGAGTTTAGATAAATTTCATTTTGTATTATGTAAAAATAATCTAATCAAATACCTACCACACGAGCTTTGAATTAAAATCGATAATTACACTCATACTTCCTGCATAACGACTTCGACTCGTGTCACTTTGACAATCAAACCACTCCAGCCCTACGGGCTGTCGTGATTTAAATGCTTGTCAAACTGACACTCGTCTTCGTCGCTATGCAACAAGCATTCGTGAAATTATCGATAAATTTAAAGGTCTTATGGTATTATATAGTACAGAAAATTTTTGGATTCAATTTTTGACCAATCAAATCCTTTTATGTCACATGTATCAGGATATCCAATCAACATTTGATGATACTGATAACTACCCCGGAATGTTATCACTAGCGATAACACCCCGGCTGTCACCTGACTTAATGTCATATCACTGCTTATGTAAAACTTTTGACAGTTTCAAATTTAATTTTCGAAATGTCACGATTTGGAGAACTGAATAGTGAAAATATAGATAAATGGGAAACAAATTCAGCAACTTATGCAAGCTCATTTAGTTTCTCAAATTGTCGCTTCAATAATTGTTCTTTTAATAAATAAATGTTAACGTTAATTTAAAAAGCCAACAATTTTCTGACCAAATATTCCACGCACAGAGATAAATCCTCATAATTTTATTACTTTCTTCTAGCACGTTTCTTTAGGTAACATCCCTCCGCCTACGGCGTCGGGATGTTACCAAGCAACGTGCTCTCGGAAAGTAATAAAATTATTTCGTGATTATCACTGTCCTAGGGATATTCTTAGATCATGTATATTACATGGATACCGCGTTAGGTTCCCAACTATGTTTCCAACATAGCAGAGACAAATTATATTCTTCCTTTTCGTTCTTATTTATGAAAGTCATTATATACCTTGCTTACTCTGTATCACTCAAGCAAATGATTGGCTTAAAATTGCGTGAAATTGAAACAAGTTTAACCGCGAAATTCAAACTGCATAATGTGCGATTTAAGAAAATATTTAGATTTTCAAACAATTAACAAATGTGAAATCTGTTTTCTCACTTATTCAACTAACTCTATTAAAACTATGTAAAGAAAGTGAATTATAATGATAAAGTAAAGGAATAATTCGAAGGAAAAACTATTTTCAAATAGTAGTACGAGTCCTGTCAACAAAACTTCCCAATGACATATGACATGTCCGATATGCGCTTCCCGGATAATCAGGGGTACAGAGAAAGACAGCAGCATTGGTGATAGCTTACTCACAAAAAAGATAATGCGAAAAAGGCACGTTGCACATCTTGGAAACATAGTCGGTAATAAGTCCTTATGGGATAGCAGTATCCATGTAATATACATGATCTAAGGGGATATTACTACTGAAAATATTTAATAAATACAATGTGTCCACGGAATCATTCTCAACATGGGGATCACCCTTGATACGAGCGATACAGATTTAGTTAAATGAGATGAAATTCTGCTGAGGTAAAATGGTATTGAACTCCATAAAAAAAGTTTAGATATTTAATGTGGTTCAGACGCTGTGGCAAAAAAGTGGATTTTTGAGGTTTCGATTTTTTAGATAACTCATCGATTTTAAGAAGAAATTGAATTTAATTGGTACTTTCTTAAGAGAATTTGTTAATAGGAATCTAGTGCTGTATTCAGCTTTTTCAGATATGTCGCCGTAGTTGAATTACAACTGCCAATTTCATTTTTTCTTATATGCCTCATAGTTGGCTGTGACGCATTTAAAAAGAGAATCTTTTCTTTTTCCAAAAATGTATAATTTAATATGAACACGTGACAAAAAAAAACAAAACAGTTTTATTTTTACACTAATAGGTAAGAGCATCAGTCGTGCAGTTGTCAGTAGACGGTTTTTTTTAATTTATTTTAAAACAATTATTTATTAACGTAGAATTCTTTAGTTATTTAAATTTTACATTAAACAAAATCAAACCAAGAAACTACAAAAAATGTTCAAACACTTATTTTTCAAACGTAGGTATGATCTGTCAATAGTTGAATAAACCGTTGTTTGTGTACCTATTTTCATCAGACCATAATATTGTAGCAGGAAAATTGTCAATATCCAGTGCACCATTCGCAAAATTCTCTTCTTTTATTATCGCCCGGTCTTAAAGATTGACATACAAACTACGGTTATGAATGAATTGCAGGATTTCAAATTCGTATGCACAGTGGATTAGGGTATACCGATGTTATATTGAAATTCACGAGTTGATATGTTTGGATTTTATGCTTGTAAAACCGTAGTCTTGATCTATTCACATATATTTTTCAATTTCATTAGTTTCGTTTGGTTGGTTTTAAAATATGTATTATAAGTAGACAGGCGAGGTTGGCTTCTTTTTGGTTACTGGACGGCGCGCGGCGCCGGCGGTCCACAGCGACTCTTGTCGAATTTTGGTGACACCGAATGTAAGAAAATAACATACCAAATCTGTCAATGCTAGTAAACGGCTGCATTACACATTTATTATTTATGTACCTAATAATCAATATTGAATTAATTTTGTTTAAACGATAGACTACGATCTACGAAACGATACTATTGTTGCACAATTTTCTTACCTTTTGACTAAGTAAAAGACACAAAAAACAAACTTAATGACATCAACCAATGGCAGTGACATTTACTTAGATTTGGTTTTTGTTTTCAAAGCACGATCGATGCGCTTACCTACTAGTGTAAAAATAAAACTTTTTTTTTGGTTTCTTTTTGTCACTACTTTTCATATTGGGTATGTTAAATTATACATTTATATTACACACTTTTTAAATGTCCTATAAGAAAAAAGTTGACAGTTGTAACTCAACTACGAAACAACTGAGAAATCTCAATAGAACACAAGCTCGATCAACTCTATTTGTAAGTGTATTGGAGCATTTTGTACATTACGTTTTGTTGAAGTAGCAAATAAATTGAAACTGTCTTCCATGTTTTTAAAATTGCTAAATCTGTTCGAAAATTGCTCCGACAGTAACTTGAGTTCTTCAGCATATTGAGCATAAGCAGTATTTTCAGAGAGCGTGGTGAAATGGTAACTGTTACCAGACAGCATCTGTGCCTCCCACAAGCAGGTTTTGTTCAGAACCGCTTTCGAACGGCTGTACAAATTTTTTACTAACTGTCCCTGTTTTTGAAGTTTCACATTAAATCATTCAATCATTCATTGTAAGGTCAACGAGAAATGTTAAGTCACATATCCATTTTGGGTCACTCAATTCAGATAGTGGTTTATCTTTTATTTGCATAAAATCTGATATCTAAGCTCGTAAAATCGTTTCAGCATTTTCCCTTTGCTTAGCCATCTGACTTCACAATAATATGTTACGTCGAACAGTCGTTATATTCGGATGATATTTCATCCAAAAACGCCTTGAACTGATCATGGTGAAGCTCTCGGAATCGAATAAGATTGATGGTTTTTACTACCACCTTCATAACATCCTGGAATCGAATAAACTTAGAACACAAGTTCTGCTGGTGGATAATGCAATGAAGGACTATCAAATCATCTTTTTGCACATTTAATTCAGTTGCTATTTCATACAAAATTCCGATAAAAACTTAGTAAGTAAGCTGACCATTGTGCATACAGCAACTACCTTTTAAACTTCATAAAAAATATCGTCTCCTGTTGTGGTTCTTTTTAACGGCTGTAAAGCAAGCATTTAGTCAGTAATAGTGAACTGTTTATCAACACATCGAATAAATATAGCCAGTTGAGCTATGTCAGAAAAATCGGTGTTCTCGTCTAATGCTATGGAAAATTATGTAAAACCAGCCATATGGTCAGTCAAAGTTGTTTTTATATCATAAGCCAGCCTTTCTATACGTTGGGCAACAGTCGTCTTGACAAACTAATTTTTTCAAATTCATTTTTCTTTTCAGGACACAAAGCACTACAAACTTCTAACATACACTTTTTGATAAATAGAACTGAACTAAAGTTCAGGCAAAATGAAGAAATGATCTAGAATCGTCTAGTGTTGAGAAGCAATAATCTTTTGTTCCGCCGCCAGTGAGACGGAAAACATCAAAAACCTTGATGATTGCCCCCACACTCTTTGATGAATTCTGTCACTCGGCTTGTTCGCTCACTTAATTCCGCAGGAGCAAGCGACAAATCCCATATCACTCGATCTTCCTCAGTTGGAGTGAGTATGAGTAAGTAGGGTAATATTCTTTTTAATTGGGTTTCTCAAAATGTCTCGCGGGCTGGATCTGACCCGCTGTAAGATTTGATCCGGTGTTTGACCGGTTGTTGCCCACATATGGTTTAGTTGATCACAAAATTTATAAAAGAAATAGAACTTCTAAGAAAACTCAAAGTGATATCAGTTTTGTGGGGAATTGTATACGGGATTTTTATTAAGAAGTTTAATATAGGTGTAATAGGGGATATCTTCTGGTAGTACTGAATATTTCCAAACTTACATATAATTGTATAATTACATATTTTCGAATTCGAGTATATTATACTTAAATATGTAGTGCTGATTAACTACTTTGTATTTATTTATCGTAGTTTATTTTCGTGACTCGGAGGTTGCACTGCGGATGTTATAAAATATTTAGTAAGCACTAAGTACAGTATACATTAGTGTATTTTGACGGTTTGTTTAAATATGTGTACCCGTTTTTCGACTTACAACTAAAATGTAAATCTTTATTTATTGTTCTGTAGAAAACATTATGTGAATTAATACATCGAATACTCTACAGGTATGTACAACATACGTATGTGGTACGTTTGCCAAGTTTTACAGGAAACACAATAAATGTATCTTCGCGTTAGCGCTTCGGCTATCCCATACGTTGAAAGCTATTGATACTCTTCATAAATGACAATATTCAACGAATTTTGAATTATTATGTGTATCTAACGAATATTTACTTTACATGCACGACATTATAATAAAAGTCGTTAGCAATCAAAGATTGAATATAGCTTGAAGTTTATAACATAAATCTCCATCAATTTCCTAGTGAATTTTAATTACGAAAGGGACTTTAAATAAACACGTTTCCTACTAACAATTTAAGTTTATTCTGGATATACAAGCTGTTCTAAATGACAAAAATAATAACGTTGTTTGTTATAAAAAATTTATGATAGACATGTTGTTTCATGACAATAAAAATAGAATAAAAATGTTTATTTCTTAAGAGGTTTCAAATTACAAATTTTAAAATAGTAATATACAAACAATATACATATGTACGTACATATGCATATGAATTTATTCTCATTTTTGTGCAATTTATAATTATGTATAGTTCTCGCAGTATTAGTTGATGGGTGGTGGAAATTGGCCATAAACGTATTTACGCCACTTCACCTCCACTTTTAGGCAAGATATATTGCCAGATCAGTATACTTTGAGATAACTCTTAAAAGGGGAACACCCGTGTTGTCCGACACGGATTTTAATGAATCTCAACTATGTTATAGAGGAACCTTTCCTCAGTACCCAGACACAAGTTTTTATCCTAACGCGCCCTAATTTCTGAGAAAATCAACATTGTATAGCACGTTTAATGAACGCGCTAAATTTATTCCATTATATCGATAATATGTATTAGTTTCTTAATAAGCAAGCCTTTGTAGCCCAGTAGATAACAACGACGCCTGCCACGCTGATGGCTCGCGTTCAATTTCTGCCAGTGCACAATATTAACAATTATTTGGAAAGAAGTAGTGGCTGTCCTTATTAACAATTATATTTCATACAAATTGTTCATAAATGATATTTTTCGCCGCCGTAATTTTATTATTAAATAAATTGAGGTGTATTTTGAAATTCCAATATTCACTAGCTTGTCCTGCGGTCCATTTCTTACCTGTAGTTCGTTTCTTGCCTACTGTCCGTTTTTTATCTGCAGTCCAAATAAATAAAAATAATAAATAAATAAGTTCCAAATACACGTCGTAATGCATATTTGCTTCCAATTTATTTAATAATAAAATTACCACGGCAAAAAATATCATTTGTGGATAATTTGCATTAAATATAATTGTTAATATCGTGAACAATAAGATAAATAAATGTACTGGCAGGAACCGAACGCGAGCCACCAGCGTGGTAGGTGCAGTTATCTATTGGCCTACGAAGGCTTGCTTGTTGAGAAACTAACATTTACTGAGTTTATGCTTTCCCTAAATGCGTATTGAATACGCATTACGACTATAATTCGGTTGTAAGTCCTATAGCATAAACACATCTCGATGCGCATTATAGCACGAAATGCGAATTGACGAAATCCTGATTTCAAGGGTGGTTTAAGAATAGCGGTTTGGTTGTATAAACGTTTAATTCGAATTCAAAGTGTATTAAAGCAGGTTACCAACAGAATGTAAACGGACGTCATATCAAATGTGAAAAATAAGTTATGTTGTGTTGGCATATTACATATTTCTGCCTCTCAGTGCAATATGTGTACGACATACAACATACAACGATACAACAGAGTACAATTAAGGTTATGGCTACATCATAGAATTTGTGTTACAAACTTAAACGATTGGCAATAACCCTTGTAAACCCCGGCAAATTCGAAATATTTCGATGCGTATCATTTATATTGCGCATTACGAGAAAAGCATAAACAGATTAAGTTTTCGATTCGTAGTTATTAATTCGCATTTTCTAACGCGCATCCAGAAAGCATAAACGTAGTAATTATCGATATAAAGGAATTAACTTAGCGCGTTCATTCTATGCGTTAAACAATGTTGATTTTCTTAGAAACATAGTTAATATATGTATGTACTTATATAGTTAATATTAACTCCTCAATTGTCATATTTCGTATATTATCTGTCATATAATTAATTTGTGTATACATAAATTTGTTTCACCGGACCCGTGGAAGTATACTTACGTGACACCTCTACCCAAGGTTAACTCTCCATCTGCCATTAATATTAAAGGTTTTTGAAAAAAATTGTAGAATTACAGCTTCGTGATTATATTGAGATTAACAACGTGTTACTTGCTACCCAGTCTGGCTTAAGACCTGGATATAGTTGCGAGACAGTTCTACTAAAGGTCACTGACGATATTGTTAGAGCTAATGAAATACGTATGGTCACCGTGCTAGTTGCTTTGATTTTACTAGGGCTGTGATACAATTAATCATGGAACTACGCTAACAATAAGTGTTCTATATTATATAGGATTGAGTGATAGTGCATGGCTATTAATAAAAACTTATTTGGCAAACCGCACACAGTCTGCCAAAGTAAATAACAAAATCTCACCACCCTTGGTTGGTTTCAGATTATCCTCCTAATATTAATAGTATATATACGCAGATAAAAAATGATTTGATTTCTCTCTCTTGTTAGGCAGAACAACATTCTCTTCTTCTCTACCTGAGCAAGTCAACTGTTATAGTATTTGGTAGGAAGAATGATCGTGGTAGAGTACATAATTTAAATGTTCATGTCAATAACCACAGACTGATACCAGCACTGAATCAAAAGTTTAGGCCTCACTCTAGATTGGTCATTCAATCTTAAGAAACATGTTTCAAATCTAATACAACCGTGTTATCTTAACATGAGTGGGATTTATGCGAATAAACACTTATTCGACAAAAATATAAAGATTATGTTATGAAACGCTTTAGTTCTAAGTAAATTTAATTACTGTTGCTCGGTATATAGTCCATTTTTGTATTACCTTTATAAAAAACAAAATGTACAACATTCTTGTTTAAGACTTGTTTTTGGTGCTGGAAAATATTGTTGCATTTTTTACAAATAGCAGGAGATTAGGTGGTTGGATATGGAGAACAGGAGACGGCTACACTCTTGCTGTCTGTTCTACAAAGTGCTAGTATATAAAGCCGCGTTTTCACGGGGCGATTTGCGTCGAACGATTTCGGTCGTTAGGCTAGGTCGAACATAAATTGAATGGGAAAACCACATTTCGGCTTAATCGTTCGGCACAGACGTTCGATTTAATCAAAGTAGAAAGACTGTCTACTTTTGCCGAACGATTGCTGCCGAACGAAAGTCGAACGATGGTAATCGCACGTGTAAACAACTTGTTGAGCGACAAGTTCAGACAGGTGTATTAATTCATGTGACATATTCTGTCGGGTCCACCAGCGTTTCCTATTCCTTTTTTTTAACTTTTTTTAATATTTCGTCTCTGACTGCACAACAAACTATTTGTTGTCCTACATTTACTATTTCATTACTTGACGCCATTTCAGATATTAATTATCGTCTCAATACGATTGCCTCGTGAAAACCTTTTGTCGCTTCGGTCGTTCAATCAGGTCGAGTCGACCTAGCCGAACGACCGAAATCGTTCGACGCAAATCGCCCCGTGAAAACGCGGCTTAAGACTCCAAGACTGCCAAGCAGCCACAAAGTGTACACCACACGTCGTGTGCGAAACCCGCCCTTTTGCCATATGTTATTTTAGTCTGTAGTATTACATTTTTTGTATTATGCTGCATTGGTAAATAAAGACTTTAATAATAAGCAAAACTCATCTTTGTTGTCTTAAATATGGGCCGTATATTTTTGGATTCTGTTGTTCTGCAGTGACTTATCGTACTAACCGCAACGCTATGCTGCGTTAATTGGTGTCACGTTTCAGTATTGTACTTAAATTCTGTGTGGTTATGGTTTGTCAGTAAATTACTACGACAATAATGAAACAATTGATATGATTTATACTTTCGGCGAAGTTGACGGAAGCATCCCAAAACTGCTTTCCAAACTATTGCAGATGGGATTCGGGCAAACAGGCGCACGATATGTAAAATTTGTTCGTTCTCATGTATTCTTATTGTTAGTGAAGTTTAACCAACTTGGTATCAGTAATAGAAAATCTATACTACAGTTTATGAATCATGCAGTCAAGCAATGTAACATACATATGTACATATTCAGTTACTTGGCAGCAAATATAGGACACATATTACATACATACATATATCACGCTTACAAGCTGCAATTATCAGTAATTAAATTGTCTACAAGACGAGGACATTCTTCTGCGAATAAGCAAAAAAGAAAATGATTCCAAATGAAAACTATTTAAAATATATTACGTTTTCGGAGAAGTATACATTTTTAACTAATGGTAATGTGAATAATCGCGTGAAATAGAAAACTTTCGGTATTTGTGAGCGGTTGGTAACTAACATCAATGTATTCTGAACGCTCGGAGTGGCACAATTGCTGATTACGTAGTAGACTTTCACATACCTGATGAAAATTTTGATGAAATCAGTTTATTTACTTAGTTATTCCTCTTGGTTCATTACGCAATATGTGGTTTCAGTAACATGGACCTTCATCACATTATTAAAGTTACGTAAGAGGAGATCTAGATATGGTATTTCCCAAAAAGAATGAGTGGTAAAATAAACCCGTCAAAATCACCTAATTGAAACGACGTTTTAAAATGTCGCACCTGCTTTGCTGGCAAACTTTAAATGAAATTCCCAAGCAATACAATTGTTCTTAGAAGTGAACGGGCAAAATGATATAGCTGCCCAGTATATCATTTACAAAGCATAACAAAAGCTCTTAGCATAATTAAATTTCTTGTTTTTATTTTAAAAATCCTGTCACTCGATTTGAGTTTTGTCATTAAATCTTGATGTGTAACTTTTACGCTCTTGGCGTTTTGCGCGAGTATCCATTTCTCCTAGTCTATTCACACGTCAAAAGATGTTGAGCCACTCAGCATACTTTTGAAAATCTTCATAATAAGTAGTCCACTTTTAGGTACAGAACTAAAGCAGAGAACGTTTACAAGTTAATAGTCCACTCAAATTAACAGGTGTCAACAATGGAGGAGATAAGATCAACTTATAAGGCATTTTGTTTAGATTAAATTAAGAGCATGTAATTGGTTATTGAAAAAGCTATTCCTTTATAATTTTCTATTATTCGACTCTTTAATTTTGTGTAGGTGGATTGGACTTACACCAACAATATAAACATACATGTTTTAGTCAAATTTTCAATGAAACTTCATTGTTGTTCAGATTATGTGCTTAATTATGGATGCCAATGGAATTAAATATTAGAGAATCAAGTACTTAATATAGCAGTTGCTTCTAGAATAGTACATATGTGTATGTATATGCTTAAAATTGTTTAATAAATTCACAAATATTAATAAATTTGCACAGAATGTTTATTTTTTCTATATTTTACAACAACGGAATGCAAAAATTCACGTTAGAGTGCAACCATTAAATATATGTATATGTATAGTAATGTTAATAAATTTGTGTGCAATGTGTGTATAGATAATCACACAGTATTCGCAATTTAATAATTTTAAACCAATATTACGCAGGCCCTTACTTTTTATAAATGATAGTTTATTTAAATTATTGAAAGATTTAAGAGTGCATTAGTTGTTGTCAATTTTAGTCAAGAGAAACAATGCGGATTTATGACATGATAATTACATGGTTGTGTTTATAAGTAATTGTAAATTATATTTCAGTTTTTATCACATAATTATTAAATAATAAATTAAGTTTATTTATAGCATTATTTCACGATCAAAACAAACTTGATCAGCGACTAAACTGATCAAACTTCATTAATAGTTGAGTTTTAAGTTTAGTAAATTCTGTCTGATCTATTTATATTCAGAATACGAGCTTTTGATCTTTTCCTCACACTAGAGACAACTTTTATTACCGTGTTGAGATAACTTAATAAAGTTACGTACATAGATCTCGCTCAGTTTAAATTTTGTTGAAAGTTAATTTTAAGGCA
>ML217726.1:0-31894 GCA_004785975.1 Popillia japonica | reverse complement strand
TTGAAGATGAGAGAATTGTTGGCCTGGGAGATGGGGGAAACGGAAGGGGGAGACCGAAACTGCTTTTAGTATATTAGCCTTACAATAGAGAATATTGGGAAAGCTACTATAGCATGATAAGGAGGGTGGTGGCTAACCCTTCTCCACGAGTTCCGATATTTTTTTGAGCTAATCGCTGCAAAGTTGATAAAATGGTGGCTGAAGTCAGATCTTCCACGGAGGTGGTGGTGTTAGAAGGAATGCATTTCCTTCAGAAACAGATGGATTTATTTTTAAAGAACTTTACTATAGGATTGGTGGTTTCAGGCTAAGTGGAGGTAAACGATAGGGGAACTGCTGAAGAATGATGAGGAAGGGGGTGGCTAACCCTTCTCCGCGAGCTCAGATACAAACTTGAGAGGGAGGGTGGAGATGTATAGAAAACACTACGAAAAATTTAATTTTAAAATTATATATTTTTACATAATATGATACAGAGTTTGTTTTCTTGTATGGCTTTCGTTTAATAGTTGCGCAAGCTAGACAATGCAATATGAAAACATAAACAATATATTTAAAATGATTAACAAAAACAAAGATGGCAACAATGAAAATACGGCTGAAGCACTTTCACACTAAAAACTAGAATTATGTATCTCATCAATGTTCATACTGTTAGTTAGTATCGTTTTATGTTCGTTTTTACATGAAATTTTGCTCCTGATGTTATTATTACATTGTTCCTTTTATTTAACCGCGAAAATATTTAACGAATTATAATTTTTTTACATATTTAATAGGTTGGCGCAGGAAAGCGATATTATTAGGTACGAATTATTTGGTGGTATTGAGGATGCTTTAACAGCAATAATTCGCACAATAATACCTCGTTTTCTGCGCACATTTAATAACTTTTTAAGCGATATAAAACACTTAAAATTATATATATATATTTTATACACAACATATGATACATAAAATACAATTCGGAGCAAATCGTTCGATTCTTTCTATATATATAGATATATACGTCAGAGATTCAATTCATTTACAATTCACCAGGTGGAACAACATTAACTGAGAAGGCTGAAAACGTCTCACCTTTCTTCCCAATAGCCTTAGCCTGATATTGTCCAATATCGTTCGCGTCACATTTCAAAATCGTGAGACTGTACTTCTTACCATCAGCTGTGAATTTATATTTAGCTGTGTTCTCCTTGATCGGCTTGCTATCCTTAAGCCAGTTAATCTGTAGAGGTTCCTCTTCTGTCTCCGCTTGGAAAGTGGCTGATTCACCCTCTGACACAGTGGCTGATACAGGGAATGTTTTAAACACCGGACTTTTGGGTTGGTCTCCAGGCACAATTACGTTCAATGTGCAACTGCTAAAGCTTTCACCGGCATCGTTGAAAGCCTCACAGGTATAGGCGCCGGAATCTTCTGGGAAGATTTCGGCTATCTCCAATTTGTAGATGTTAGCCTCGTTCGTGTATTTGAAATCTTTGCTCGGTTTTATCTCCTTGTTGTTGTGCAACCAGATCACGTCGAATTTGTTGGCACCGATGATGCGACACGATAGGGTGACCGGCTCGCCGTCCTTGACGAAAGCCGATTGCAAATGGCTGACGATCTTCGGCGGTTTATCGTCTGTAGCCTTCTTCTTACCATTCGTAGCGGCAACCATAGCTGTGTACATTAAATTACCTCAAACTAAGGAATTAAATTCGATGACTTTACTCACGTTTAATCTTCAGATAACATTTAGTCTCAACTGTGCCAACAGAGTTCGTGGCTTTGCAAACGTATTCGCCTTCATCCTCAGGGTACACCTCGTTTATGTGCAATTTCGCAAGACCATTCTTGTATTTCAAATCGACAACATCAGATGAGCTCAACGCCTATTCATCACAATAAAAAAAAATTAAAATCAATCCCACATCAGGTGAATCCAACCCGATCTTACTTTATTATTTTTAGTCCACGTTATCTGCGGTTCTGGATCGCCTAAAACTGAGCAAATTAAAGTCAAGCTCTCGCCGTCGATCACCGTGAGATCCTTGAGGCCTTTCGAGAAGGATGGCGCGAACATCGTGGAATCATCAGGTGGTACTGCAATCAATTCATAATATCGTGTATCCAAAATTAAATTTAGAACAAAAATCGAACTTACATGCTAACTCCTTCGTTGCGCTTCTCGATCTATTCGGACTTCCTGTCGAATCCAATCTGCCATACTTCCTAGGCGATTTCTTATCAGTATCGACACTCAAACTAGATTTAGCGTCCAATTTCGATTGGACCTGCGCCGGAGTGATTTGCTTCTTAATCGTCACAGGGATCGGAGCTGGTTTAATAGGGTGCTCAATATATTTGCGATCACCGGAATATAACAATTTATGCGCAAGCTCGGATTGGGCCGCGGTGCTAGTTTCACCTTCCACGATAACTACGCAGGACGTTTCGTCTTTTCCGTGGGCGTTAGTGGCTACGCACGTGTATTTGCCGGAATCTTCCGGTCGGCATCCCACTATCTCCATCGTAACGACACCATCGGATGAGGACATCGAATATTCGTATTTGCTAAGTTCGCGTTTGTCTTTGTACCATTTAACGGTGGGGAATGGTTTGCCGCTGAGACAGCAGAGGAGTTTGCACGTGTCGCGTTCTTGCATGACACGTGGACGTAGGAGGAAGGTGAAGCTCGGCGCGCATTCTTGTTCTTCTTGCCAGAATGTGTAGGGTAGGGCTTCGCGTCTCCTGACTGGTTGGATTTCTGGTCTGTATTCGGGTACTACAGTTGGGACGGCTGTAATAAATAGGATTGAGCATTTATTGGGGTGGATTTTGATGAGTACTTACGTTGGACGTTGAGGAATACGACCTCTTCTCTTGATCCATAATGATTTTCAGCTCTAATTATGTATTCACCGCGATCTGATAGTTTGGCCCTATTTATTACGAAGTAGTAATCATCACCTATGTATCTCTTCATGTATTTAACGCTCTGCCTCAATTCCACATTATTATGATACCAACTGAGAGTAGGTTGCGCACATCCAATAACCCTGCAGTAGAATTTGACGCTTTGGCCTTCGTAGCAGAAGGCGCTTTGTGGTTTGATGACGAATCTAGGAGCTGCCTGTCTTCTATCGAAGTACGTCTCGTGTATCCTGTATTTCTCCATGAGAAGCTTGCGCAGGGATGAATATTCTGACAAGCGACCAATGGGCAAAACGTATTTGTCCCAGTTTTCGTATTTGGCGCGGATTTGATCGCGTATCCTGAAGTATCTGGACTGTTCGACCTCTTCTGTCCTACTGCTGTGATCGCCGCTCAACCATGCGTGGACTAAACATTCCTGAGCAGTCATACGCTTCCTTAAAGAAATAAAAATTGGAATAAAATCATCAGAAAGAACCTTAAATCTTACTCTTTATTCTTCAGGAGCAATTTTCGAATGAAGTCTTTGCCTTCTTGCGAGACGTTAGTGAAAGCTTCCTCGTCGAAGTCCCAATCGCAAGCTTTAACATTCTTTAAGGTTTCAATATCGTTCTCCCCAGCGAACGGAGATAATCCACTCAATCTGTGAAAATAAATTTAGTCATAAATTTTCTCAAGATTGCTTCAAATTCTTACAGGACGTAAGCTAGAACACCAACAGCCCACATATCTGTGTAGAACCCAACTGGTTCCCTTTCCACGATTTCAGGGGCGGCAAATTCGGCGGTTCCAGTCGAAATCTTCACCACCTCGTTCGGATCCAACTTCGTCGCTAAACCAAAATCGATTAATTTAATATTAGTGCTCTTCCTAGTTTGGCACATGATGTTCTCCGGCTTAACATCAAGATGAAGAATATTCTTCTCGTGCATATGCTTGATGGCCTCGCAAATTTGTCTCATGTAATTGATAACTTCAGCTTCGGACATCTGGTAGCCTTCGGCGGTGATGCGCTCGAACAGTTCACCTCCAGATAAGCTAGAAAATCGATTAATTTTGAATTGAAATTAATTATTAAAGAATGCAACTCACAATTCGTAAATCAGCACCATTTCGTCGTCGTCCTCGAAGGCGTCGTGCAAATTAATGAGTTTGGGGTGGTGTAATTGGTTCATGATATCGATTTCCTTGCGGATAACATCCTTCTCGGTATTCGTGGATACTGGGATAAATTTGGCGGCGAAAATGTTGCCAGTTTTGCGTTCGCGGCAGCGGTGGACTACACCGAACGCCCCAGTTCCGATCTCCTCCAAAATGTCGTAATCATCATACACACTCTTCGTTTTAATATCAACCGGTTGTGGTACATATTTCGCGTAGATATCGAAGACGTATTGGTCGTAATCCCTAATCGGCTCCTTGTGGGATTCCCTGATCTTCTTTCCGGTTTCATCGACTTCATATTTCCTCTTATATTCCTTCTTTTTAGCAGCCTCCTTGGTGGTTATTAAAGTGCTGACTTCAGATGCGTCGGAGCGTCCGTAAATGTTCTCGGCGTATATTCTGAATTCGTACTGGTGTCCTGGTGCTAGTCCGCTAACAGCCATGGTTGTGAAACGAGTATTTCCAACTCTGATCCAAGTGCTGAGAGGATGCTCGCGTCTCTCGACGAGATAATTGGTGATGTTGCTGCCGCCGTCCCAAACTGGTGCCTTCCACGATAATGCCAACGAATCCAAGCCGATGCTATCAACGACTGGGAATCTAGGCGGATCAGGACGGTCTAAAACAATCAACACGATTAAAAATGAAAATTTTTAAAATTGTTATAAATACCGCTGATTTGAATCTTGATTATAGCAGAATCCTGGCCTAAATCATTCTCGGCCGTTATCCTGTACGGACCGCTGTCCATCTTGCTGCCATCTCTAATTGTCAAAATGGCATGGCGATCTTTAACCTCGACGTGGTAATGCCCACCTGATTCGATGACTTCGCCTTCGCGCACCCAGGTGATTCTGGGTTTCGGATTACCGGAGAATGGAATCTTAATAATAACATTTTCGCCTTTATCGAAGAAGGCCGTGTCGCGGAATCTTGGAGGAATGTTCAGTTTCGGTGGTGCTAAAAGAGGAAGTCGCAATTTTTTATGGATCTAAAAGAAAATCGCTTAAAAAACTTACTCATAATAACTAATTCAGCTCTCGTAGATTTAACTCCACCCTTATTAACCGCTCTGCAGACGTATTCATCAGCGTCTTCACCGTAAACGTCAGCAATCGATAAGTGGTGTACATCTCCTTCGCTCCAAATCTGGTATCTGGTTCCGCTGAGGATTTCGCGTGCGCCTTTATACCACGTGATGGTCGGTTTGGGAACACCAGTGATGGTGCATTCGAATTTGGCGTTGTGATTTTGAATGCAATGAGCGTTCTTAAGCGGTTTGATGATTTCTGGAGGCTTAGCCGATAATGGATCTTTAATTTTAACTGAAGAGGATGCCGAAGATGGTTCGGAAACGCCGGCAATATTCTGGGCGAAGACGCGGAATTCGTATTGGCGATCTTCGATTAAATTTGAGATATTAATTTGTGTCGGTAAGCAAATAGACACATTAACGCGCTGCCAGGCGTTGCTTCCAACCTCCCGCTTATCTATCCAATAGCCTTGAATGCGAGCACCGCCATCGCTTTCGGGTTTATCCCATTCGAGATTGACGAAATCGCCTCCAACTTCAGTGACTTTAGGAACTCCAGGTGGTGAAGGTGGATCAAACGGTGCTTTAGCCTTAATTGGGTTAACACCCTCTAGTGGTGGACCCATACCGTTTTCGTTTACAGCCATTACCCTGAAGAGATACTCTTGTCCTTCGGTTAGTCCTTGAACTGTGAATGTCGTATCCTTGCACGAAGTGCTGATTGTTATCCAGTGTGTTCCACTAACATCTTTACGTTCAACGACGTAATGAGTCACCTTCAAGCCGCCATCGTAACTCGGCGGTCTCCAGCTTAACGTGCAAGTGTGTTTGGTAATATCTGTCGTTTCAAGTGGGCCATTCGGCGGTCCTGGCAAGCCTGTGATGTATACGTTGAAGTTACCACTTGCGCTTCCGCTCTTATTCTTAACAGTGAGGTTGTATAAGCCAGCATCTTCCTTCACAATTCCTTTAATAAATATGATGATGTAATCATCGAAAACGGTGTATTTAATATGGGCTGATTCTTCAATAATGACCCCAGCTTTCGTGAGAACGACATCAAGTGG
This sequence comes from Popillia japonica, assembly GCA_004785975.1. Classification (NCBI taxonomy): domain Eukaryota; kingdom Metazoa; phylum Arthropoda; class Insecta; order Coleoptera; family Scarabaeidae; genus Popillia; species Popillia japonica. The sequence goes on along the minus strand of ML217726.1, from coordinate 25,711 downwards.
TTGGTCACCAGAATAGTAGATCTTAATCTTAGTATTATCCCCTTCTGGAAGATAGAGGTCTCCAGGAATGCGATCGATTCGTGGTGGAGCTGAAACAAACAAATAAATTGGATCTATATCCCAGCTACAACCTCAATACACTTACATCCAACTTTAACTGTGGCTGTCGTCCTTGAGGATCCTAACGCGTTGCTAGCTTCGCATGTATAGTCTCCTTCGTCAATACCAAGAACATCAGAAACGTGCAACCAGGCAACGCTTCCTTTACTTTCCGTTCTAAATCTTCCGCTAATATTAATCTCGCGTCCATTCCTCAACCAGCGGAATGTAGGTGTCGGTTTTCCAGAAGCTTCGCATTCTAGAGTCAAAGTCTTTCCAAGTGGGACCGTTATGTTTCCTAGTGGGCGTACCCATTCCGGTTTTTCACCTCCAAGCACCTCGCAAACCTTGACAGGTGTTGTGCAAGCGCTTGGGTCGCTCCTTCCGGCAGCGTTGACGGCGAAGATTCTGAATTCGTAATCGAATCCATCGACCAAATTCAAAACGGTGTAATTAGTATCTGTAACGTTGTACTCGTTACATCTAGTCCAAATTGGACTTCCAATTTCGCGCCTCTCAATGATATATCCGGTAATTCTAGAGCCACCATCGCTAGTTGGTGGTTCCCAGGTGAGGTCGACGTAGCCTTTGCCCACTTTGACGACTTTAGGCGCACCTGGTGGAGCTGGTACGTTGAATTTGCCTTTCAATTTGAATTTACTAGATGCTGCAGAAGGCTTGCTCAAGCCTGCAGCATTCTTTGCACGAACTCTGAACTCGTATTCGCGGCCGCTGGTCAAGTTGTACAACGTGAAGTGAGTTTCCTTGATGAGGTAATCGCTAGCGCTGATCCAAGTGTTCTCAGAGACATCTCTGTATTCCAAGCTATACCCTTGTATCCTGGAACCGCCATCATTAGCTGGCCTGTCCCACGATAGATGTATAGTCGTCGTTTCCCAGTCGGTAACGCGTGGTGGCCCTGGTGGATCTGGCACGGTGAACGGATATTTAGCCACGACTGAATCTAATGTTTCCAGAGGCTCACTTATTCCGTACTGGTTCTCAGCACGTACTCTAAAGCTGTATTTCTTATTTGGTTCTAAGCTCATGACATCATAATGGGTGCTACGAACGAAGCTGCTGACTTTAGACCACACACCAGTGTAATCTAGCTTTTCAACGATGTAGTTTGTGATTGGTGAGCCGCCATCGTCCAGTGGTGGCCTCCACGCCAGCGAGCAGTTATCAGGCGTGATATCAGATACATCTAGTGGACCTTGAGGTGGTTGAGGCTTATCTACGACCAAAACTCTACAAGATGCTGAATCAGATCCAACACTATTCGTGAGTTTAATAGTGTAGCTTCCACTATCGCTGCGTTTGGCGGATTTATTTGTGAAGATCGAAGCAATATCGTTAGTTTCGAATTTAATGCGATTATCTTGGATAATTTCATCGCCGTTGATGGTCCAGGTTTCTTTAGGCCGAGGAGAAGCAACGTATGGAACGGTTATCTTCAGTTCTTCACCAGCAATCACGATCATGTCGCGAATGCTGAGATCCGAAGTGATCTTCGGCGCTGAAGGAGGTGCGCGACATGCTATGATGTCAGAGGATGAACTCCAAGGTCCTTGACCAGCTGCGTTGACAGCTGCGACTCTAAATTCATATTCGTGGTTCTCAATTAAGTTGATCACTCTAGAGAAGGGAAAAAATAAATTTAATTTAATTTAAGGTGGTGGTAAAATGGGTCTTACTTGTGTGACAAATCTGGGATTAAAGCATGCGAGGCTTTAGTCCATTTATCTTCGGAAATCAAACGTTTCTCGATGACGTATCCGGTAATAGGAGATCCGCCGTCGTGTCTGGGTTTAGTCCATTGAATGGTGATGGAATCTTCGGAAGAGTCGATACCTCTAGGTGCACCTGGTGCGCCAGGAGGATCGAATGGATGTCTAGCACGGATTGGTTCCGTTGTAACAGCTGGTTCCGATTGCCCGTATTGGTTCTCGGCGATTACTCTGAATTCGTAATCTTTTCCTAGGGTTAGGTTGCGTATCCTGACAAATGGTACCGTGACGTAGCTGCTGACTTTAGACCAAGTTGGAGATTTGGCCTCCTTCTTTTCAACGATGTAATTGGTGATTTCAGCCCCACCATTATCTTTAGGTGGTTGCCAATATAATGTGAGAGCATCACCAGCAAATTCATCTGCTCGCAGATTCTCTGGTTTGCCTGGCCTGTCCAGTACTCGCACGTTAATTGTAGCGGTATCATATCCAGATGGGTTCTTCAATTGCAATCTATACTGTCCGCTATCGCTACGTTTAGAATTCTTTACAATTATGCTGGCGTAATCGTCGGCGAGTTGTGGGAATACTCTAGTGTCACTGTCATCAAGGATTTTATCGTTAGCAAACCATGAAGCTGTAGGTTTGGGGAAGCCAATATAAGGAACGTGGATGCTGAAATCTTCACCAGCCCTTACTGTAATATCTCTAACACCTCCCAGATCCATAACTGGTTTATTCGGTTGTTCCTCAATTAAGATGCTAGTGCTAGGCTTGCTGGGTTCCGACGGTCCTACATCGTTAACAGCTATTACTCTGAATTGGTACTCATCTCCTTCCTTCAATCGAGGAACAGTGTAAACTGTGCCAGGAGTAGGAAGTGCGTTATCGTCAGTCCATTCGTCTTCACCCTTCTTCTTCCTCTGTACTATATACCCTTTAATTTTGCTACCACCATCATTCCTAGGTGGCCTCCAAGAAAGTGTGACGCTATCTTTGGTGATCCTGTCAGCTTTAGGTGGTTCCGGTGCATCAGGCTTAACTGTAAAGGAAGTTTTAATTATTTTGGTCAAAATTTAATTTTCTAGTACGTACATCTTTGGTGTGAGGCAATAATTGGTTCGGTAGGCTTGCTGGGTTCGCCAGGACCGGCCTCGTTTACAGCCACGACTCTAAATTCGTATTTATTACCCTCCCGTAGATCTTGAACGGTGTAACTCGTATTAGGAGTTGGGTAATTATTAACCTTAATCCATTCTCCTCCTCTTTCGCGTTTCTCAACGTAATATCCAGTGATTGGCTTACCACCAGTGGTGATAGGTGGTTTCCATGTGAGCGAGCAACTGGATGGTGTATATCCAGCGATTTCAGGTTGGCTTGGTGCTCCTGGAGGATCAAACGGACTCTTGGCTATGACTGGTTTGCCTTCTAAAGGCTCAGAAACGCCATAAATATTTTCAGCGCGTACTCTGAACACGTACTTCTTGCCTTCTGATAATCCTCTGACGGTGAATGACGGTCTTGGGCAGAAGCCAGGACACGGTCTCCAGCTATCTGTGCCGTATTCGCTAACTTCAACGATGTAATTAGTAATTTCGCCACCGCCATCATCTTGGGGTGGGTTCCACGAGAGTGAAACACTCTCCTGCGTTGTTTCGGTGTATTGTAGAGGTCCTTTCGGGATACCTGGTTTATCTACGACTATGATTTCGATATCTCCGGAATCTGAGCCGTATTGGTTAGTTGCCACAATGGTATATTTGCCTGAATCATCGCGATTAGATGATTCGATTCGTAGTTTAGTGCGTTCGCTATTCGTATCGGTCTTGAAGGAAATGTTTTATTATTTTTTAGGTCCAAGTGGTGTGTGGAGTAGACTTACCGATACTCTGTTGGATTCGGGGATAACCATTCCCTTCTTAGACCATTCGATTTTGGGAATTGGTGCTCCGGAAAGCGGAATTTCCACATTGACTGGTTCGCCTGCGCGGACTTTGATTTTGCGCCCAACAATTCCATCCAGCCATAATTTTGGTTTTTCTAGAATTAGAGATGAGGCATTAACGCTTGAGGTAAGCGGAATTTAATCTAGAAATATGCACCTTTCATTGGCTTGGCAGTAAAAGCATTGGATGCGTCGCTAGGTTTGCCAGGTCCTGCAGCATTAACAGCTGAAACTCTGTATTCATATTGGTGTCCTTCTTGTACGCGGTCATCAACGTAATCTTGGCCGTGCACTGGTTCCTTGTTGAGCTTGATCCATCTGCCAGTGGCGCGATCTCTACGCTCAACGTCGTAACCCAGAATGGGTGAACCACCATTGCTGATGGGTGCACTCCATTTGATTTTGATGTGGTCCTTGTCGCTGTCCACAAGCTCCGGTTTTCCAGGCTTTCCAGGGACATCTAAATGAAGAACTAGTTATAGGAGGTACTTACCCAATTTTTTTGATTTAGATCAAATCGCTCGAGACGCTTTACCTTCCGTCGGCCTTTGGAGGTCAATTTTTTTAATTAAATACATACCATATTGGTTCTTGGCAACAACTGGTTTTTGAGTATTGAGAGGATCGGAACGTCCTTGCAAGTTTTCGGCGAATACCCTAAACTCATATTTTGTGCCTTCGATCAGTCTGGGTACTGCAGCGTGGTTGTATTTAGGGTTGATGTAATTTACAGCTGGCACCCATCCACCTCCGTGGGTTAAATCGCGTTTCTCAATTACGTAACCGCTAGAATTAGATGGGATTAGTACAGGGTTTTACAGGATAACACCCAGACGGAGACAATTCAGATTTAGTACATACGTTATTTCACTTCCACCATTATCTTTAGGTGGTTTCCACGATAACGTAACACTTTGAGCTGTAATTTCTTCGTATTCCAAGGGTGCTTCGGGTGGTCCGGGCCGGTCTAAAACTCAGATAAAATATTTGTGGATTTTCGATCTGATATACTCACCTAAAACAATAACTTGGAAGGAGCCCTCATCTATGCCTGAGCTATTCTTTAAGTGCAAATTATAAACCCCGCTATCTGAGCGTTTAGCGTTGACGGTATGTATGATGGTGTGGTGTCCAATTGATGTGATCGAAGTACGTTCGTCGGCAGCCAGTGGTTTACCTCCCACAGTCCAAATGACTTCAGGAGTTGGCTCGCCAATAAAGTCAATGTCCACGTGTAAAATAAGTCCGGCTTTGATTCTAATATCGTTAAGTGGGCTCTTAATCTTAGGTGGCACTGCAATATTTTAAAAAAATTAACCCAAAATTCCCCCAAGATTATAACACCATCTTACAGAATCTGGCCTTAGCAGTGACTAAATCGGAAGGCTCAGAAGGCTCACTCTGTCCGGCGGCATTCTTGGCGATAATCCTAAATTCATACTCTTGTCCTTCAGTCAAATCAGGTACTCTAGCGTTAGTGGTTTGTGACGGTACGTGAACGGCGTTAGTCCAATATGGACTTCCCTTCTCTTTCTTCTGTATGATATATCCAGTAATCGGAGATCCACCATCGTTCTTTGGTGGCTCCCATTCGAGATCAATATGATCCCTGTCCCAATCAGTAACTTTAGGTTTACCAGGCGCATCTGGTTCGTCATATTCGTTCTTAGCAATGATGCTTCTAGGCGTCTCCAAAGGTTCGGATTCACCTACAGCATTCACAGCTTTAACGCGGAAATAGTACTCCTTCTTATGGATAAGTCTAGTGATATCGTGGGATGTAATCGTAGCCATGCCGGCATCCGACCAGGTACCACGAGATACGTCCATTTTTTCAACGATGTAATGTAGAATTGGTGAGCCACCATCATCGAGTGGTGGTCTCCAATTGATACGGGCACCTTCTTTAGTGACATTAGACACTTCTAGTGGTGGTTGTGGCGGGCTTGGACGATCAAGTACTGTGACGCTAGCCGAAGCTGAGCAACTACCTAAATCGTTCTTCAACGTTAAGGTGTACCTTCCTGTATCTGATCTTTGAGCAGATGCAATATCGAAAGTAACTTTAGTGGTGGAGCAGTACATATCGATCCTATCACTTAGATGAATTTCTTTGCCGTTAACCGCCCATTGAGCTGTGGGTTTCGGCGCAGCTTCGATGGGGATATTGTAGCTGATGCGTTGCCCAACTCTGACGACAAGATCTTGCAGTAGAGTTTTGTTGAAGTTCGGTGCCAAAAATCTGGGTTTGGCGATAACGGGAGAGGAAGCTTCGCTGGGTTCGCTATTACCACCTTTATTTACGGCGATAACTCTAAATTCGTACTCTTCACCTTCGGTCAAGTCAGGTACAGTTGCTTTCGTTGATTTTCCAGGGACTTCACATGCTTTCTCCCAAGTTCTAAACAAAATTAATTACTATAACTCCTACAAAGCTTTAATTTAACGTAACTCACCCATGTTTTAGACGCTTCTCGATAATGTATCCGGTAATGGGAGCCCCGCCATCCTTCTTGGGCGCGGTCCATTCCAGATCAACATGATCCTTATCCCAGTCGGTAGCTTGTGGTTGGCCAGGTTTATCAGGTTTGGTGAATGGATCTTTAGCTGTAATGCTCTCAGCCGTCGTAAGCGGAGCAGATTCGCCTAATTTATTAACAGCACGCACCCTAAATTTATAATCGTGGCCTTCCACGAGGTGGTCAACCCTCATAGACGTGCCAACAGCTTCCCCAGCTGGTACCCATCTCATATTCTCCGTATCAAGTTTCTCCACGGCGTAATGAGTGATCTCAGTGCCGCCATCATCTTTGGGTGGCTTCCAGCGTAACGTAAGCGAGTTCTTAGTTACGTTATCCGCATTTAGCGGACCTTCTGGTGGTGTGGGTACGTCCATAACGACGACTGTTACTGTAGCTGTGTCTTTGCCATTGCGATTTTTGGCGATGAGGATATATTCGCCGCTATCGCTGCGTTTAGCGTCGATGAGTTTTAATCTGGTGTTGTAATCTTCGTTGGTAATCTTGATACGATCACCAGGGATGAGTATGTTCTCTTTAACGTACCATTCCTTCGTCGGTGGAGGTTCACCGGCCACAGGAATGTTGAACTCGAAGTTCTGTCCCACGCGAATTTTGACGTTGATAAATGCATTGCGGTCGATTTTGGGAGGAACTAGAAAGAAGGAGTTAATATTTAATGAAACACAAAAATTAAATACTCACGATTCTTCGGTCTAGCAACATGCACTTTAGATGCATCGCTAGGTTCGCCAGGCCCGGCTTTATTAACAGCCCGAATCCTGAACTCGTAAGGTGTGCCTTCGATTAAATCGTTAACTTTACCGACAGTAGCGTCACCATCGACTTCAGCGCATTTTTCCCAGTTGGGATTAAATTTGTCTCGTTTCTCGATGACGTATCCTGTAATTGGTGAACCGCCATCCTTTTCTGGTTTGTCCCATTTGAGTTCGACGAAATCTTTGTCGAAATCAATAATTTCAGGTGTTCCTGGCTTGCCAGGCTCGTCAAATGGATTCTTAGCCTCAGTAGCTTGCGCTGTCGTTAAAGGTTCGGACCTGCCTTGTCTGTTGACAGCTCGGACTCTGAATTTATATTTTTTGCCGGGTGTTAGTCCGTCTACATCCAGTGAAGTGACTGGGCCGTCGGTTTCGCCAGCTGGTACCCATCTACCTGTAATTTCGTCCATCTTTTCAACGACGTATTTTTCAACGGGTTGACCTCCATCATCAGCTGGTGGTCTCCAGTTGAGTTTGCATCCGTTAGCATGAACATCGGATACTTTGAGCGGGCCACCAGGTGGGCTTGGGACGTCTAATACTGTAACGTCTACTTCAGCGATATCTTTGCCGTTAACATTCTCGGCTGTGACTGTGTATGTGCCGGTTTCGGCGCGGGTAGCGTTGCGTACGGAGATCTTAGTGTTATAATCCGAATGCTGGATTTTAATTCTATCGCTGGATTTGATCTCTTTGCCGCCGCTAAGCCATTTCGTGGTGGGCATCGGCTCACCAGTAACTTTAACGTCGAAGTTGAAGTTTTGCCCAGCGCGTATGCGCACTTCAATAAGATTAGTGCGATCGATCTTGGGTGCTTGGTTGCGTGGTTTGGCAATAATCGTCGGAGTTTCATTGCTGGGCTCACCAGGACCAGCCGCGTTCACGGCTCTTACGCGGAATTCGTAAGGTTGGCCTTCGATTAAATCAGGGACTGTCGCTTTAAGTTCAGTTGCAGGCACTTCCAAGGCCTTCTCCCAATTTCCGAATTTATCTTTCTTCTCGACGACGTATCCTGTAATCGGAGCACCTCCATCTTCTTTTGGAGGGGTCCATTGGAGATCAACGTGGTCCTTATCCCAGTCGGTAGCTTTGAGATGGCCGGGTGGACCGGGCTCGTCGAATGGATTCTTAGCTACAATCGAAGTTTCGGTTTCTAGCGGTTTAGATTCACCTTCTGCGTTAACAGCCGCTACTCTGAACTTATATTCTTTGCCGGGGGTTAGATTATTAACTTCTAGATCTGGAAATTAAAAATAAATTAATACAAGGATGTAATTGAATAAAATCTGGTTCATTACTAGGTTCTGTTGATCTTCCACACGGTACCCAACAGCCAGTATCTTCATCTAACTTATCAACTTGGTAGTACTCAATAGGAGTGCCACCATCATCTTTAGGTCTCTTCCACTTAAGTTTGCAACCGTGTTTGTGGACGTCGGAAACTTGTAAGGGACCTTCAGGCGCGGAAGGCTTGTCTGTGACGGTAACATTGATGATGTGCACATCCTTTCCAGAGCTGTTCGAGGCTGTGATTTGATATTCGCCGCTATCATCACGTTTAACGGGACGAATCGATATTTTAGTGAAATAATCTACGTTATCAATCAAAACTCTCTTGTCATTCTTCAAGGTCACACCGGAGAATCTCCATTCCACCGTCGGTGGGGGTTCACCGATTATGTTAGCTTCGAATTTCAATGCAGATCCTGCGGATAATGTGACGTCGTGTAAGTGACGTCTATCAATGCGTGGGGCGAGGAATCTCGGTTTGGCAGTGAAGGTCTTGCCAGGCTCGGAGGGAGCACTTAGACCTGCTTTATTAATCGCCACCACACGGAATTGGTACTCATTTCCTTCGATTAATCCACTAACAATAGCTCCTGGTTTAGGGCTGGTAGTCTCAATAGCTTTCTCCCAAATCGGGCTGTATTTATCCTTCATTTCGACGATATAACCGGTAATTGGTGATCCGCCATCTGAAGGTGGCTCGGTCCATTTCAACTCAACGTGGTTAGCGGACCAATCCTCCGGTTCGGGAGCACCAGGTGCGCTTGGAGTTGCTAAAGATTGGTTTCAAAATTAATATAATTTTTTTTAATACACAAAATGAACTTACTGAATGGATCTCTTGCAACGATGGTACCAAGGGTTTCTAAAGGTTCTGATTCACCTTCCTTGTTTAGAGCTTTCACGCGGAATTTGTACTCCTGTCCTGGGATTAATCCATCAACTTGCATTTCTGGAATTGGTCCTTCGGTTTTAGCAACCGGCAACCAAATTCCAGTTTCGGGATCCATCTTTTCGACGACGTAAGCTTCGATGGGTTCGCCGCCATCGTCTTTGGGCTTCTTCCATTTCAATGTGCAGCCATCCTTATGGACGTCAGATACTTCTAATGGACCTTCTGGTTTTCCTGGTTTTGCTAAAATTGAATTGAGACGATATTGGATCTGGTTGATTTAGATCGAATTTAGAATCTTACAAATAACTGCGATCTCGATTTCGGCCGTATCTTGTCCATATTTATTAACAGCTTGGATTTTGTAAACTCCACTGTCCTTGCGTTCAGGTTTGTCGTTGAAGAACTTGGAATTGTACGGGATGTTATCAATACGGCGGCTTCCAGTCGGGATAATCGTCTTGTCATTTTGGAACCACGTAATTTCAGGCGCAGGTTCTCCAATAACCTTCACGTCGATGTATATCGGTTCTCCTTCCTTCACGGTAATATTGTGCAATGTACGCCTATCAATCTTAGGAGCCACTATAAAATTTAAAAAAATTATTAAAAATCAGAATCAAATTTCCCAAAAAACAAACTTACGTCTTCTTGGCTTCGTAATGACTGAATTTGATGCGGCACTGGGTTCGCCAGGACCAGCAGCGTTTACAGCTCTTACCCGGAATTCATATTCCACACCTTCATCTAAATTGTCAGCGGTTCCTTTCGTTTCGTGAGGACCGGTCTCGCCAGCTTTCGTCCATTTTGGAGAACCTTTCTCGCGTTTCTCGATGATATAGCCTGTGATTGGAGATCCACCATCCTTAGTTGGTGGAGTCCATCTTAAATCTACGTGGTCTTTATCCCAATCGGTTACTTCAGGTTTGCCAGGAGCACCAGGTTCGTCTAGAATTAAAAAATAATGATTAATTAGGAAATTAATTCATTTTTTAATAGATTACCGAATGGATTCTTAGCCACAATAGTTTGTTCGGCTTCTAACGGCACAGATTCGCCTTCGGAATTAACAGCTGCGACTCTGAATTTGTATTCTTGTCCAGGCTCTAAGTTATCCAAATCGATCTTTGCCTCTTTGGCTCTACCAGCTGGTACCCATCTTCCGCTTTCTGTGTCCATCTTCTCAACTTGGTAATATTCAATTGGACAACCACCGTCATCTAGTGGCGGGTTCCATCTGAGACTGCAGCCTTCCTTGTGGACATCGCTGATCTTCAGTGGGCCTTCTGGTTTGCTAGGTTTATCTAGGACTTTGATCTGTACACTGGCTTCATCTTTACCAGAGCTATTTTCAGCCTTAATCGTGAGCGTTCCTGTATGTCCTCTTTCAGACACGGCAATCACGAATTTGGTTCTATAATCCTCAAGATCTATGGTAATATCGTCACGTTTCTCGATACGTGCTTTATTGAGGAACCATGTCTTCGTTGGTGGTGGTTCACCAGATATCTTGACATCGAATTTAATGTGTTGGCCGGCTTTGACTGTGATATCCTTAAGAGTGGTCCTGTCAATCTTCGGTGGTACAAATCTATCTTTAGCAGTCATCAATTCTGAAGGTGGTGAAGGCTTGCTCTCACCACCTTTATTAACAGCTTTTACTCGGAATTGATACTGTTGTCCTTCTTGTAAATCAGGTACTCTACCTTCAGTTTTATTACCAGGAACTTCAGCAGCTTTGTGCCATTTTCCAGTAATTGGATCTTTCTTCTCAATGACGTATTTCTCAACAGGAGCGCCGCCATCTGTTTTGGGGGCGTCCCATTTAAGATCGGCATGATTACGACTCCAATCCTTAAGCTCCGGTTTGCCAGGAGCATCAGGTTCAGTGTACGGGTTCTTAGCTGTCGTTGGAACGTCAGTTACTAGAGGTTCCGATTCACCTTCAGAATTTACAGCTTTGACGCGGAATTGGTAATCTTTGCCTTCGATTAATCCAGAAACATCAGCTTCTGGTGTCTTTGTGGTGGTGACAGGTACCCATCTGCCGGTTTCGACGTCTTGTCTTTCAACTACGTAACCGCTAATTGGTTCGCCACCATCATCTTCTGGTGCGTCCCATTTAAGTTTGCAGCCATCTGCTGTCACATCAGATACTTGCAGTGGTCCCTTGGGTTTGGAAGGTTTGCTTAGAACTTGGATTTCAACTTCGACTGTGTCTACTCCTGAGTCGTTGCGAGCAGTTACTGTGTAAACCCCAGTATCAGATCGCTTAACTTTTTGGAGAATGAAAGACGTTTTATAGTCTTCATTTTCGATCTTTAATCTGTCAGTATTTCTAAGTGTTTGTTCTTTGAGCGTCCATGTGATTGCTGGTGGAGGTTCACCTTTAACATCAGCCTCCATTCGTAGTAATTGGCCGACGCGAAGAGTTTTTTTCTGGAGATTCTTCCGGTCGATATGAGGCGCCACTATAAAATATTTTATTAGGACTAAGTTTATTTTAATTATTAAAATACTTACAGAATCTTGGTTTAGCAACCACAGGCTTAGATGGGTCACTAGGCTCGCTAGGTCCGGCCTTATTTACAGCTACAATTCTGAATTCATATTCGTGACCCTCCTCAACGTTATCTACCCTGCCAGCAGTCCTATCTCCAGGTACTGAAGTAGCATCGATCCAGCCTCTTCCAGCTTTATCGTGCATTTGGATGATGTACTTCTCAATTGGAGCTCCGCCATCATCAGCTGGTGGTTTCCACGCCAACTCGACGAAATCTTTGTCCCAATCTTTAAGATCTGGTCTGCCAGGTTTGCCAGGCTCATCGTATGGATTTTTAGCAATAATAGTCTTATCGGCTTCTAATGGTTCTGATTCGCCTTCCTTATTGACGGCTTTTACCCTGAATTTGTACGGTTTGCCTTCTTGAAGCCCAGATACTGTAGCTTCAGGTTCTGAGCTTTTACCACAAGGCAGCCATTGTCCTGTGAGGGGATCTAGCTTCTCAATTTCGTAATAATCAATTGGACTGCCGCCATCATCTTCTGGCTTCTTCCATTTGAGTTTGCAACCATGCTTGGTAACGTCTGAGATGTCGAGAGGTCCTTTGGGTTTGGCTGGTTTACCCAGGACGGTAATTTCAATATCGGCAGTATCTTCTCCTGAAGAGTTCTTAGCCGTAATGGTGTATTTACCAGATTGTGCCCTTTTAGCTTTCATTATGAAGAATTTAGTGTTATAATCAATATTATCAATACGAATAATTTCGCTGGATGTAATTTCTTTGCCTTCGTAGAACCAAGTCACTGTCGGTGGAGGTTCGCCTTGAATATTGACGTCCAAATTGATTGATAATCCAGATTTTATCGTCAATGGCTTCAGATTGGTGCGATCGATTAGAGGTTTCACTAAAATAAAATTAATTTTTTTATTTTGTAACAGAAACTAGAAAAAAATAACTTACAGAATCTTGGCTTCGCTGTGTGCCAGTTAGTTTGTTCGGAAGGTTCAGATTGTCCAGCTTTATTAACAGCACGGACTCTAAACTTGTATTGGTTGCCTTCTTCTAGTTTGCTAACGGTGCCTTGGCATTGTGGACCAACCTCCGCAACTTTAGCGAATTGTCCAGTAAATTTATCCATAGCTTCGATGATGTATCCTGTAATTGGTGCTCCGCCATCCCTAACGGGTTTGTCCCATTTCAATTTAACGTGATGTTCATCATAATCCACAATTTCTGGCATGCCAGGTGGTGAGGAAATATCGTATGGATTCTTGGCAAGTATTGGAAGATCTGATTCGAGAGGCTCAGATTCACCTTCCTCGTTCACAGCTTTCACTCTGAAGTTGTATTTCTTGTTGGGTTCAAGTCCAGTAATCTCATGATCAGTCTTATCTGGATCGATAAATCCGGCTGGGATCCATTTTCCGGTACCAGCTTCTTGTTTCTCAATGACGAATCCAGTAAGTGGGAGACCACCATCGTCTTTGGGTTTCTTCCATTTAAGTTTGCAACCTTCCTTGTGAACGTCGCTGACTTCTAGTGGACCTTCAGGTTTGCCAGGTTTGTCTAAGATGATGACTTCCACTGGAGCTTCGTCGACACCTGATTCGTTTTCAGCTCGGATTGTGTATTTACCGGTATCCTTCCTCTTGGTATCAATAATAGTGAATTTAGTATTGTAGTCTTCGTTTTCGATCTTGACATGGTTGTCAGGTTCGATCACCTTATTTCCAAGACTCCAGGTGATCTTCGGTGGTGGTTCACCCTGGACGTCAACGTCAAATTTGACAACCTGTCCAGCGCGAACTTTAACAGTGTGAAGTTTGTCGCGATTAATAAGAGGACGCTTATGCCTGGCTTTGGATAAGTGAGGTTTGGTGCCATCTGAAGGCTCGCCTGGACCGGCTTTATTAACAGCACGCACTCTGAATTGGTAGGTGTTTCCTTCTTTCAACCCAGGTACTCTAGCGTCGCAATCAGGAGACTGCAAATAAGAAATTAGATTATTTCTGCTTTAGAAGAAATTGGAATAAAATTCTTACATCAGTTGTGAGGATTTCATCCCAAGATGTTGAGAATTTCTCCTTCTTCTCAATGACGTAACCGGTAATGGGTGCTCCACCATTACTTTTGGGGGCGGCCCATTTGAGATCAACCCTATCAGCGTCCCAGTCGACGATTTCGGGTACTCCAGGTTTGCCAGGAACATCTATAATGAGAAATTATTAGTTTGGGCAGGATTTGATTGAAATTTAAAATTTACCGAATGGATTTTTGGCAACTATCGAGCCTTCCGTTTCCAGAGGTTCTGATTCACCTTCATCGTTCACAGCTCTAACTCTGAATTTGTATTCGTTGCCTTCCTGTAAACCTTTAACGTCCATTTCTGGCTCTGTTGTCCTGCCAACAGGCACCCATCTTCCTTTATCGAGCTTTTCAACGACATATCCAGTGATGGGCTTTCCGCCATCATCTTCTGGTTTGTCCCATTTCAATTTAGCGCCGTTCTTAGTGACGTCAGATACTTTGAGTGGTCCTTTGGGTTTAGATGGTGCGCTTAGAACTGTGACTTCAACTTCAGCCTCGTCTTTGCCGTGCTCGTTCACAGCTCTAATCTTGTACACTCCGGTATTTTTACGTACGGAGCTTGAAATATTGAGTTTGGTGTTATAGTCAACATTAATAATTTCAATATTTCCTTCTGATTTCAGCTCCGTATCAATGTGGATCCAGGTGCATGTCGGTGGAGGTTCGCCTCTAACATCAACATCGTATTTGATCGGCTTTCCTGTGCGGACCACGATGGGTTTGAGGTTAGTACGATCAATTCTAGGTTTAACTGCAAATTAGAATTAAAATTAAGTACCACTGATCAACATTTTTTGAACAGAATTTAAACTCACGCGCTCTGTGCTTGATAATCTGCATTTTGGAAGCGTCTGAAGGAGGTGATGGCCCAGCTTTGTTTACGGCAACAATACGGAATTGGTATTCACCTCTCTCCTTAAGATCTTCAACGCGAGCTTCATTCTGGTCACCAGGGACTTCCCCAGCTTTCTCCCAATCTGGTTTGAACCGATCTTTCTTTTCGATGATATATTTCTCAATTGGAGCTCCGCCGTCGCTTTCTGGTTTGTCCCATTTCAGGTTGACACCTTTGTTGTCGTAATCGACAATTTCAGGAGTGCCAGGTTTGGTTGGTTCATCAAATGGATTCTTAGCGATGGTTCCACGTTCGGCTGTCAACGGTTCGGAATCACCTTCATCGTTTACAGCAGTTACTCTGAATTTATATTCTTGGCCTGGTGTTAAGCCAGTGACTTCAAATTCCAGATTTGGTTTATCGCCTGGTACACGACCAACGCGTACCCATTTACCAGTGGCGAGGTCCATCTTTTCAATTTCGTATTCCTTAATTGGTAAGCCGCCATCGTCCTCGGGCTTCTTCCAGCCAACCTTAGCTTTGGTGGCTGTAACGTCGGATACCACAAGCGGTCCTTCGGGTGCGCTCGGTTTTCCAAGCACTGTTAATTCGACTGTTTCCTGATCTTTACCGTTGACATTCTCAGCGATGAGGGTGTATTTGCCTGTATCTCTACGGGCTGCATTTATTAAAGTGAAATCTGTGTGGTAATCCGCATTTTCTATTTTGATTCTTTCGCTGTTAGTCAAAGCGACATTATCGCGCCACACCCATTTGATATTCGGGGGAGGCTCGCCGCTAATATCGACTGACCATTTGTGGGTCCTACCCGCTTTGATGATGACGGTTTTGAAGGTTTCGCGATCAATACGTGGCCGCACTGAAAGGAAAATTCCAAATTAACTAAGGACAATTTTAATTTAATAACTGAACTCACAGTTCTTGTGTTTACACAGATGATTTCCGGTTTCTTCAGAAGGCGCACCTTTCCCAGCCTTATTATGGGCACGCACACGGAACTGATACACCATCTTCTCTTTCAAACCTTCAACTTTCCCGTTAGGTTCGTTATTCGGAGTCGTAGCAACTTCCACCCAGTCTGGTGAAAATTTATCCTTCATTTCAATGGTGTAATGTGTAATAGGTCTTCCACCATCATTCTCAGGTTTGGCCCATCGTAACGTGACGCTCTTATTATCGTAATCGATAATTTCGGGTTTACCTGGCGATCCAGGTTCGTCGTATGGGTTCTTCGCCAAAATAGCATCGTCTGTTTCGAGTGGTTCGGATTCTCCTTCCTTATTCTTAGCTCTGACGCGGAATTTGTACTTCTTCTTAGGCGTGAGGCCTTTGAATGTGAAGCTGTCCTCATTCGGTCCAACTTCTCCAGCTGGGATCCACCTTCCGGTGTCCATATCCATTTTCTCAAGGACGTATCCAGTGAGGTCGGTACCACCGAAGTCGTCTGGTTTTTGCCATTTGACTTTGACGTGATCTGAACGGACTTCTTCGATTTTGAGCGGTCCTTTGGGTGGTGTGGGTTTATCGAGGACGACGACGTCAGCTGTGCCTTCGACGGTGCCTGAGCTGTTGCTTAGGACTAGGATGTATTTACCACTATCAGCTCTGGTAGATTTGCGTACTGTTAATACTGTGTTTCTTTCGTATTTATCGATTGTGATTCGTTCTTCGGAATCTTGCTTGATCTCCCTCTTGTCTAACATCCATTTAACCTCAGGCTCCGGCTCACCACCGTATTTGATGTCGTATTTAATAACTTGGCCTTTCTTGACGACAATATTAACGAGGTTGTTGCCAATGATGAACGGCTTGACGAATCTGCATTTAGCAATAATCGGTTTGGTGGTATCGCTGGGTTCACCAGGACCGGCTTTGTTAACAGCACGGACCCTGAATTCGTATTGGCTGTTCTCCTTTAAGTCGGGAACAGTTGCAGACAATTGGTCCCCAGGTACCTCAATACCAGTTTGCCAATTGGTGCCGAATTTATCTTTAACCTCAACGATATAGGAGGTAATCGGTGCTCCTCCATCATTATCTGGCTTCTCCCATTTAAGGTCGGCGTGGTCTTTGTCCCAATCGACAACATCCACGTTCTTGGGCTTACTTGGTTCATCTACATTTATGTGAAAGTTGGTCAAAAATGGTGGAGGTGGTTAAATATTCAGACTTACCCCAAGGATCTTTAGCCAAGACCACTTTAGCTAGCACACCAGGCTCGCTGGGCCCGAGCTTATTAACAGCTCGGACTCGGAATTTGTACTGTTTCTTGTGTGTGAGTCCCTCAACTTTAAACTTGTTTAGTTCGCCGAATTCCACCTGCCCAACACTCTCGAAACCAGCTGAAACGTAGCAAAAAAATGTTTAGATGAATATGATTTAGATCAAGTTACCTTTCAAGCTAATGTCTTGTCTCTCAATGAGATAATGTTGAATTGGCGCGCCGCCATCGTCTTTGGGTTTCTTCCAGATGATAACGCAAGAATCGTGGAAGATCTCCATGACGTCCACGTCTTGTGGTTGGCCGGGGACGTCCTGCATGATGATGTTGCAATCTTTGACGTCTTCACCTTGCCCGTTCGATAATTTGATTTGATAAACCCCAGATTGTTCTCTCGTTGGTTTCTTAATTTTGAAGATCACCTTATCGTCGTGTACGACGACGTCGACATCCTTCGTGCCGAGGACTTTATCGTTCTTAACTAATTTAGCCTCAATTGGGGTTTGTCTCGTACCATCGACTAAAATTTGAAAAATTATTAAGGAATGGTCAAAGGGAGGTTAGAAGGTGGATCGTACCAACATAGGGTACTTCCATTATGATTGGTTTGCTAATTGGAGCTTCGTAAGCATTAGGGAAGTCCATCTTGGGTTTGCTTTCGCCTTTCTTCACGGTTAACTTCATGGAGGATTGGAGTTTACCGGATTCGCACATGATCTCCCCGTCGTCGCCCATCTCCAATCTGTTGAAGATGAGCTGGTGCTTACCACCACCCAAATTCTTAATTTCAACTCTTTCGGATGGAATAATCGGTTCGCCGTTGAAGGTCCATTCAGCTGGAGCAGTTTGGTCTTGTAATTCTATTTCAAGCACTAATTTCTCGCGTTCGATCGCTTCGGTGTCCTTGAGTTTCTTGTTGAAACGATTGAGATCTGGAAGAGGAATGTTTTATTCTGGTGGTGAGGTCATCGATGAGGATGCACTTACAATTGATGACGATTTCAGCTTCAGTCTTATCGGCGTTACTGACGCAAGAATACATACCAGCGTCAGTAACTTTAGCGTCCTTAATAACGAGTTTGCGTTTACGCCCGTCTTTGGAGATAACCATTCTTTTATCTCCAGTAATCTCTTGATCTCCTTTGTACCATTTAACCTCCCCACCTTCATCGTCCAACTCGCAGAGTAAGTTAACATTTTCCTTCTCGACGAGCTGCTGGTGCTTGAGTACCTTGACGAATTTGTATGGGTATTCGAGAATTTTAACTTTCGTATCCGTTCTTTCGGTTTGTTTGGTGATCCTGCACGAGTACTCGTTGGCGTCATCAAACGTACAATCTTTGATTGTCAATCTGCAAACGCCGGACATGTCCTTCGAAATTTCGTACTTCTTGCCCTCCTTAACTTGTTCTTCTCCTCTGTGCCAGGTTACTATAGCCAAGCTGCTGCTTACTGCGCATTCTAACGTCAGGTCATGGTCGGTGTATCCGTCGTACTTCTTCTTCAATGGTTTAGTGAATTGATAGCATGGGTCTGGCTCCTCAACAGTGAGAAATCCTGTGCAAACTACACCTCCAATTTCAATGGTGTATTTGCCAGTATCTTCGACTTTCGGGCCCATAATAATAAGTTGATAGATCTCATTTTCGTTCTTGAACTTATATTTGGAACCGGGGAATAATTCCTGCCGAAAATTTTTGGATAAATTTCATGGTAGCAGAAGAGGAGGGGGTTGGACTTACGTCTTTCCTACATAACCATTTCGGTTTGCAGTTTGCTTTGGAGAAACCTGCTTCGAATACAACCTTTTTATCTTTGCCTTCTTTAGCAAATTGGTCCACGAGCGGTTTCAAGAAAGTCTCTTGTTTCTATAAACATATACAACGAGGCAAATGAGTACCGTGCAAGTAAGATCCGTTTAATGGAGACATTAACGATCATAACAATGTTGTAGCGCTGAATTATCAAAATTTGTTGTCATCAGCCCAAAAAACAAACACTGAAAAAGAAAAACCTCCAAAATTCTTTGGAAAAATTCGGAAAAATTTTCAAAATCCATCGGAAAAAATGTCAAAATCACTTAAGAGCAAATTAGAGAATGAAGAACATGCACAGATGCAGACAACATCTAATATAGTAATAATAAAATAGATATGAGATTGAAATGAAAGAAAAGATAAAGTTAAAACTATTCAAGCTGAAAAGAGATATACTGAGAGGGTGGAGAGAGGGTACAACAATCGTGCAATATTGAAAGTATAAATATTTATATAAAACAGTGTTGCGTTGCCAAGATCGAACCTCCTTTCTCTCATAGTGATGTAAAACAGGCCAATCTGGTATTAATTCAGCCAACGATGGCCGTCTGGAAGAAGCTGGTGTTGTCTACAAAGAAAAACTAAAGCTCAAAACCCCGATTCGAGAGTTTGAAATTGTTCTGAGAAGAAAATTTTAAATTGGTGCCGCATTCGTCCATCACCAATCGCACGATAATAAAATTCAATTATAAATGTGCTTAATTATTATATATTAAGTGCCTAATAGCGTTGAGTTTAAAGAGAAAATAAAAATCGTGTTAAACGGGCTAGATCAGGAATATCGGTCCGATATTATTGACCTAGACTGTATATTAATTAATTAAAAGGTGTTATTAAATTAGAATCAGGCGCATTTTCAGCTGAAGGAAACCAATAGCGTCGGGAGTTAGATGCGTTTGCTGCGTCAAAAGAAACACTGTTGTGTTAATGCTAAATTTGTCTACAGTTCAACTCAAAAATAAAAGACCATTACAGCGCCGAACAGCGGTGAAGTAGTGATTCGTGTGAATTGGGCGCTGCAATCATCTTTTATGGGGGTGTAAATGTTTTTAGTAAGGTGATGTAAAAAAAAATATTGAAGGTGTTGTAAAAAAAAAAATATTTGTCTTTTGAATTTAATTGTCAAACTAATTTTTTTGGTAATTTGAAATGGCACTTTCTGATTGATGATGGTGATGATGCTGAGGGGGTGGTCATAATTACAAGCACTGTAAAGATATATAAATTAATTTAATTTTTATATATAGAAATGGTTCAAAATAATTTATTGAGTTAGAGATATCACCTTTTAATATATCCTTTACATGTACGTGCAATTATAATAGATTATTTGATTAAATTAAATTAAAATAATGATATAACACAAACAAATTAAAAAAAAGGATAATCACAGGCTGCACATGCTTAACAAAGACAACAAAAACAAATATCATGCAGAAACCATGCAATCTGAAGATGCTATCAAGTTTATTACAGAGACAGAGGACTGTGAAAAGATAACAGAATAACAGAATAACAGAGTAACAGAATAACAGAATAACAGAAAAAAAACAACATATATACATAGACAACACGTTGTGCTACTTTCATACATTGTTTTCGATTCTTTTTGTTTTAGAAAAGGAACTTTACAATGGAGTTAAAAACACATGTAAAATGGTGCTAAAATTGTACGATTATGTATATTAAAGGTGATATTCGAATATAATCTCGTTAATTCTTCATTTTTATTAATTTTTTTCATTATCATCATAACATGATTATAATCAGAATTATAATAGAACACTTCTAGAACGTGTTCGTATAGTTCTGATTACAATAAGGGAAATAAGGGTGAAATAATACATATAATACAGTTAGTGACTGTTTTGAAGTGCTTAAGCGGAATACCAGTGAATTATTTCGTAAACAAATAATTCCAAATTAGGCTACGTTCAGATGAAATTGTGCTAAACTATCGAAAATCGTCGGAATTTTATATATTGAGTCGGTGAGTTCGTGTGGATTTCCCATTTTAATTAGCGCCGTGTAGGTGGAATTGAGGCCAACAAACTGCGTAATTACCGAGTGTACGGCCGAATATAGAACGGAGACCGGACATAAAGCCGCAGATGTTCGTGTGCGTACGTTCCTGAGTGCGTATACAAACTCAATATATAAAAATCTATCTATGTACATAATAATATCCCGGACAGATTTAAGATGCATTCAAAAGACAAATATTTGAATTTTTTTCTGTTTTAATTTTATTTTATTAATTTTTAATTTTTTGGTATATATATATCTCTGTCAAAATTTCTTAAAAGTGCCAACCTTTTCAACGTATTCAATATGAGTCAAACTAGGCCATTCCCCTATAATCTCTTCTAAACCAGGTGTTCGTTTGATATCGAAAACATCCTAAAAAACATTTTACAAGACTTAAGCCTCTGGGAAATAATTTTGATTAAATTTATTTTCGTATTTCATTATTTAATCTAGTTTTATTTCTTTAAAGTTAGTTTAAGTTGTTTAAAATGTGTTAAAAATGAGAAGAAAGTTGTATATAATCTAGACTGGTCCTTATTTCGTCCTAATTCTAATTCAATTCGAAAAACATTAATTTTATCAATATTTATTCAGATTTTATTCAATAAGGACCACCCCAACATATATACGTAATAAAATATAATAATAAATTATACACTTCCATCGAAAAAACTTGTAATTATAGTATGCTGCGCAATCTAAATGGTTTGGATAGGTATTTTAGCCCAAAATCCTAATATTTCTAAGGTTGTGGTCTTCAAGAATCCTCATTGTTTTCGTTGAAGAACCATTACGTCCCCAAAAAATTGGTGTTTTGTTTGGATGGTGTCGAAGAAGATTGGTGGGTCCTCTTTTTTTTGAAGACACATTTACTGTTGAAGAATATTCGTTTCGTTCATAAATCTTATGCATCAAATGGATGATGAGGAATTATTAGCTTGGGTACCTCCAATAATGCTGGAATATCTTGGTTTGCAGTATCTTTTCTGGGCAACATGAAGAGAAATTGGACTGAAACCTCGAAGAAGCACCACGAGCTTGACACAGACGAGAGGAACTCCTATTCTACAAAATCTTAAAAGTGTTAAGGCAAGGAAAGGAGAATGAAGATATTGGTATTAAAAATTCAAATAGGGAAGAGACTGAAACCATGAATAAATGGAAAACGTGCTTCCAAGATTTGCAGCAAGGTACAAATAAAGGTACAAATTACCTCAGAGATGATAAAAAATATGGAAGAAGACGATAGTGGGAGATTGGGAGGTGGCACCCACATTTCCGATCTACACGAAAGGAGAAATGCATGAGAAGATTCTAGACGTAAGACTAACTTGAAAGAAGGACAGAGTGGCTTTAGAATGAAGCACTTTTTGCGTTCATAAATCTAAAGTCAAACCAACGAAGCGTGGYCCTGTGTTTGTRGGAGGAGGGAGAAGGRGGGTGGGGCARCTTCTCTTRGTCGCRCTATAGAAAAGGYTTTTGACACAAGAAGGAARCCAGTCGACATCCTCAGCATGCTCAAAYGCAATAGGGGATTCACCATTTAAGATCGAAATGATCGGAAGGGTTATGGTGATGTTTGGCTACAGAAATTTCCAACGACTCCAGCACAATTTCAGGAAAGGACAGCACTTTTTGCGTTCGTAAGTTTAAAGTCAAACCAACGAAGCGTGGCCCTGTGTGTGTGGGAGGAGGGAGAGGGGGGGGGGGCAGCTTCAAGATCGAAATGATTGGAAAGGTAATGGTGATGTTTGGCTAGAAAAATTTGCAACGATTCCAGATTTCTGAAGGTGGTATCAAGTATGCTCAAATAAGAGTAGAAGGATTGGGATAAAGCTATTGGGGGAGGAGGTGGTGAAGGAAGGAATGGACCAAATACCGATAAAGACACCAAAAATTTTTAATTAATCTCAATTAATGTGGAGGTGGCTGAGCTACCAACCAAAATCATGTATCTACATCCACATTTCACAGCCTACTCTAATTTTTCGATGGCTTTATATAAATTCCATCTAATGTTAGCATAATATTTACATCGATTATAAAATAGAAATAAAGAGGAGAAATAGGTGATAAAAATTTTAAAAATGAGTCTCCAGAAGAAGCTGCAAGCTAGCGTAAGCGATAGGCGAAATAATTAAAAATAAGAATAATTTAAAAAGTTTACGGTCATTTAATCACATCTAAGTCAAAAATTGAGAAACCTGTCGTTTCCTCAATTTAGGCCAGTCCGGAATTCCGAAATGCTTCGCCGCAATGAAAACGGCCTGCAAAAGTTGAATCTTATTAAATTAAAAAAATAATAATAATAGAAGCATAATAATAATAATAGAAGCAACATGTATCAGGATTAGTGTAACATTGAGTTTGAGCTGATCGAAAGCGTACATATAAAGCGGTTGTTCTGATACTCACACTCTCACAGACACATTCACAATGACACAGATTATGGTATATTTTGTGATATTTTGGACGAACACAACAGTATAAGAATATAGAACGAATATAGACAACGGACAATAGACGATATCAAAAATTGGACAATATACTCCTCTGCCGCTATACACTAAAAAAACAAAACATTAAAATAAAATAAAGCCCTAAATAACACATTTTACGAATCATATAATTGGCCAAAAAAAAAATTCTCTAATATGTCGTAATTTCGTAAATGGAGACACATCTTTATAATTTTAACCTGTGGGTACCCATACAATAGCGTTTGTTTTCCCTATAATGAAATAGTTCTCAACAAGTTCGGACAGGATTATTAAAAAAAAATTGTAATAATAAGTTATCCAACCTTTAACCAACTCCATGTTTCCTTCCCTTTAGTTTTTGCGTCAAGTATAATTGTTTGTCCACCAACCACAATAATTATTTTACCGTCTTCTTCAGTTAGTCTGGGTAATTTAGTTTGATAGTCATCTTCAGGCTATAATATAGCAATACTTTGTTATGATAGGCTAACTTATTCGTTTATTTTTTTTTAATTTTAATTAGTTAGTAAATCAGAGCCTTTAGCCTCATATTTCCTGGATAACAAATTCCCCACTTACAATTTATTGTATAATGGCCAACAAAATCGAGGAGTTAGATGTCAAAAAGTAAAAATAAAAATACAACAAGGTAAAAAAATTAAGATTAAATTGAAGGCATTTAGTACTAAGCAATGTTAACCTGACCTTGTCTACTTTCTTGAGGGCCGGCATCGGTTTTTCAACTTCTTTCAATTCGCCCCAATCAGGGTCACCCTTATCCTCGCCCCATTTCGCGTATTTCCGTTTCTTAAGCAGGGCACGGAAGTCCATACCGCTGGCATCTGCACGTCATCAATTAAATTAATTTAATTTTTTTTCTAAATTTTTTTGACTATTGAGGCTTTTTCGAACGACTTACCCGAAACGTACAGATTCATTTCAGCGCTGTCTTCGCCG
Organism: Popillia japonica; assembly: GCA_004785975.1. Lineage (NCBI taxonomy): Eukaryota > Metazoa > Arthropoda > Insecta > Coleoptera > Scarabaeidae > Popillia > Popillia japonica. Next base: position 1,509 of record ML217726.1, on the reverse strand, counting down.
TGGCAATTCGTAACGACGATTCTATATTGACCCTCATCGTTGGGCTTTACTTTCCTGATACAGAGAGTGATCAGGTTGTATTCGCCGTCGGTCAAGAACTTATATCTGCCGGCTTCGAGTATCTCGGACACACCCTATTTCGAAAAGAATGTGTTCGTAAGGTTCCTAACAATTTTGGGTTAGATTTTGTGAGAAAGCCAGCTGTTAGAGATATATACGGGCTCCCAGACTCCCTATTAGGGCTCATAACTTCCTCGTTGTGGGAAGTTACGAAACGAATTCGGAACCCGTACATTCACGGAGCGATAATAGCAATGTCTACGTAAAATCTCGAATTACCTTGTAGAATTTGAACGTGGGGGCTGGGTTACCCTCAACTTGGACAGTGATATACCCGTTTTGATCTGTCGGAAATAATTTAAATTGAGAATTGAGCCACTAATCTAATCTAGCCATGTTAAAAGCGTCTACTAGCAGCAGATTTACCTTCAACCGCGGAATAATTCGTTTGGACATCGACAATTGAGGGTGGACCACCGCTGCCGGTGGGGCGCAGTGGCGTGCTAGGCTTGTTTATCATGTCTTCGAGTTCGGCTAAGCTCGGTCTCCTTACATCGGAGCTAGCACGTCTTCGCTGTATTCACAGACAGGAATTAATTAATCCGTTTTTGTTGTTTAAAAGAGAAGCGAGTGGTAGTAGTGGTAGTAGTAATAGTAGTTTGTACTTTGTGTTATTTCTCATGTAGCAGCTAATGCCATTCAGCTTTGCGCATGTCAAATAGAAAAAAAAATCTTAATTTTCGGGTAGGTGCGCCTGAGGGGGGAATTAAGATTTTTTTTCTCGGTTGTTAGGAGTAAGTTTTAATTAATTAATTAATTAATTAAATTAAAGTATTGGTGTTTGTTAAAGCGCCCGTAAAGAAGCACATACAGAGCTGGCTAGTATGTACATGGAAGATACATACATGTATACGCAAATATTTAATTTTTAATTTTTTAATCTGTCACACGCTGAGATCCAGAGAAGTCAGTGCAGATCTCGCCTTTTTAATTCGTTTTTAATTCGTTTTAATGCTAAAACACTTTAAAACCGTTAGCAATATGAAAGAATGAATACTAGAGAGGATCTAAATGAAACTAAAATAAAAATTAAAAAAGTTAAACACAAAAAAATTAAATCCATAAAAAAAAAGAAAAAGATCGTTAGAAGTCTATAAAATTAATCACATGTTTGTTGATGAGAAACCGACATAAAAGGCACATATATATAAATCCAAAAAAAAAATAAAATAAAACCTTCTAAATCTATCATTTTGCCGAAAAAACAAAATCTAAAGGAAAATCGTTAGACACAAACATATAGATTTTTTATTGACAATTTTTCTAAATCTAAAAATAGCTTGTTTTGCTCTCTTTCTAATCTAACCTTGTCCTCTTCTAACTCTCCGGGTCTGAGGCCTTTTTTGCCCTTTTAAATAAAAAAAAATAAACATGAGTATATCAAAAAAA
>SMLS01062289.1:0-14391 GCA_004785975.1 Popillia japonica | reverse complement strand
TTTTTTCTATGTCTTTCCCAATTAATTTTGTTGCTTTGATACACATATGTATGTAGACTGAAAATGCACATTTATTTATTCTATTGGCAACTAGAATTTTTGGATTCTTTGGATTTCGGCTGTGAGTCACTCTACACTATTTTGATATGGTATAGGAATAACTGACAGCAAGGGGAATCTATTGTATGTTCAACGGTATTTGGAAAAGCAATATCTATTACTATACCGCAAGCAACAATGAAATCTCAGCTACTATGGCGGCAGCTTCAACTTCAGCGGCAGTACACCTGTTTCTACCGGATTTGATTCTCTTCTTAGCATAACAATTAACCAAATATGTCCATATATAGATAACGATAAGATAATAGCTCCTTACATATATTTATAACTAAACAATATAACAGAATTACAAGCAGCATGATTTCCAGAATTGACAATTAATAATAATAATAATAATAATAATATTCTTTTATTGCTGTAGATCGCAAGCGATATAAGCATTGTCAACAACATAATAGAGTCAGAAACACTAAATATGTACATATCTATAGAGAAGAAATAGTAACTACAAATACAATCCTAAAATAAAAATAAAAAAAATAGCTGCAAACATGTAGCACAAGTCAACTAACTTTCGCGGTAGCGTTACTGGGACACATCAAGAAATTCGTCATAAGAGTAGAAACATTTGTCCAATAAGAACTCTTTCAGGGCGTTCTTGTATTGATTGAAAGTCGATTGGTTTTTTATGCAGTACGGTAGTTTATTGTAGACTTTTATTGCACGATACTCCGGTGTTTTTTCAAATAGCGCTGTTCTATGCCGTGGAATACACAGATTATTCGCCCCTCTGGTAACCATCATTTTATAATATGTATTGTTTTTATTTAGCTTAGTTAAATTTTGATGCGTCCAAATACCTAGTTCATATAAATAGATGGCCGGTAACGGTAAAATGCCCAGCTCCTTAAATAGCGGACGACACGGCGTATTAGCAGGTCTGTGCAGTAAACATCTTACAATTTTCTTTTGTGCCCTAAATACGCGAATAAAATTTTTTGAAGAACCCCAAGCAAGAATGCAATACTTTAACCTGGAATAAACGTGGCTAAAATAATAAGTTAGTAAGACGCCAATATTAACTTTGTTCCGCAAACTCAACACAACATAAAAAGCGGAGTTTAGCTTTTTTACTAGTTCCTCAATGTGTTCATCCCATGAGAGATTGTCATACAACGTTACACCTAAGAACTTAAATTTACTAACATTAGGTACTGATTTACCACTTAAATTGAAATAAATGCTTGAATTTGTTTTATTGTTGAAGCATATTGCGGCGGATTTATTTATATTTAATTCCAAATCGTTTTTTGTACACCAATTATGAATAGTTTTATTTACGGAGTTCCCCAGTGGCGACATATTAGTAAAGTCGGAACCTCTGATCATACACGTGGTGTCATCCGCATATTGGTACAGGAAACACATTTCGAGTATATCGGGCATATCAGCTACGTAAATTAGGAACAACGTAGGACCTAGTATAGAGCCCTGGGGAATACCCCTGGTAATCGGGGCAGATGAAGATAGAGACTCTTTCTCTATGCCTCGCTCGACATTTCTGATACTTACGTACTGACGCCTACCATTCAAAAAGGATTCTATATATTTAAGCCCTATTCCTCTAACACCGACGGATTCTAATTTAGTTAGTAAAATTTGATGGCTAATGGTGTCAAATGCTTTACTGATGTCGTAAAAAAGACCAACTACCTTATCACCCTCGTCAATACAACCAATTAACCTGTTTAGAAAAGTGTAAACAGCCATTTCAGTGTTTCTACCTGGAAGAAAACCAAATTGATGCAGAGGAATTATATCATGTTTTAATAGATGATCAAGTAATCGTTTATTTAATACCCTTTCATAAACTTTTGAAAACGATGGCAAAAGTGAGATAGGCCGATAATTTAGTACGTCATCTTCTTTGCCTTTTTTATGAATTGGTACAATTTTGGACAGTTTTAGAGCATTAGGAAAGGTAGCCGACTCAATAGAATTGTTAATAATAATAGTCAATGGTTTTGTTATATATTGCATGCATTTTTTAAGTAATGATGACGGAATATTATCGTACCCACTTGAATGTTTATTGGCAAGACTCGTTATAATTTCCTTTATTTCATATTCGTCAGTTGGGTGTAGGAACATGGAGCACTGACATTGAGTTGTACTTTCATAGGAACTAATACTGGTCCCGGCATTATTAACGCTACTAAATTGTTTTAAGAATAAATTACTTATAGACGGGCCATCAGTTATTATTTTGTTATCATGAATAATATTTATTTTTTTAGCTTGTTTATATTTATTTTCGTTTATTATTTCCCAAACAGCTTTAGATTTATTATCCGAATCTATAAATTTTCTTTCATAGTACAGTTTTTTAGTACTTTGCACTAAGTTTTCGTGAGCTTTCTTTTCCAATTTATATATTTCTAATATCTGATGGTTACCAGATTGTTTTTGAAGCTTATATAAATTACGCAAATTATTTCCACTGTTGATAACATCATTATTTACTCATTTAGTTGTATATTGGGATTTTACTTTTAGCTGTAAAGGAAATACCAAATTATAATAATATGTAAAGATACTAATGAAAGTGTTATATTGATCGTCCGCATTTGACTCAGAATAAACTTCGTTCCATAATTCGGAAGAAATCAATTCCACAAAATAATCCAAACGTTGTTCGGTAAAGACACGTTTTAGTACTTTTGTTTTAATTTTTGTGTTTATAATTCTGTTTAAAGTAACAATTTGATAGTGATGGTCACTGAGGAACGTGTCACCCAACAACCTACTATTCAACATTGTATTCATGTTTGAAAAGAAGTTATCGATACATGTTTTTGAATGGCTTGGCAAAATCAGTGTCTGACTGAAGAAATATATACGAGCGCACCATGAAGATTATTAATCCTACCACAACAGGATGCTGCACGTAACCATCGATAACAGCAGGCTCATTCGGCTTTAGCCAGTGTTCAGTCAGGGCTATGGCATTAACTGTTTTATCAGAATTTTCAATAAAAATTTCCAAATCATTTGTTTTATTTATTTATGTTTGACCGTTAGAAGTGATTACGTCTTTATGGAAGTCGCTCCAGTGGCCAAAATCCGGAACAAACATTCTCTCGTAAATATTTTCTTTCACGGAAATTTTAAATGCTGCAATTTCAGTGTTTTTTATGTCCAATTTGTGGCAAGTCAAAATTTCAATTTTATTTTCCGATAGCTAATTTGTAACGTCTTGTTCCATAGTTGATTTTTGAAACTGAGTTGCAAATGGGAGAGCAGAAATGAGATAGCAGATTTTATGCAAATAAAAGATAAACCACTATATGAATCGAGTGACCCAAAATGGATATGTGACTTGATATTTTTGGTCGACCTTACAGGTCATTTGAATGAATTGAAATTTGAAACTTCAAAAACAAGGACAGTTAGTAAATGATTTGTATAGCCGTTTGAAAGGTTTTTCAGAACAAAATCCGCCTCCGTGGGAGGCACATATGCTGTCTGGTGACAGTTACCATTTCACCACGCTCTCTGCGTATGAAAATACTGCTTATGCATGTTCAATATGCTGAAGAACTCAAGTTACTGTCGGAGCAATTTTCGAACAGATTTAGCGATTTTAAAAACATGGAAGACAGTTTCGATTTATTTGCTACTCCAACAAAAAGTAAAGTACAAAATGCTCCAATACGCTTGAAAATGGAGTTGATCGAGCTTCAAGAAAACTCACTCCTAAAATCTAAATTTGAAGACGTGGAGTTGTGCGATTTCTACAAAAAAATACCTCGAAGAAGACCATTTTTCGGAGCCTAGAAAAGTCGCAAGAAGATCGATTTGAGCGTTTGGCGGTACTAATAAATGCGCTTCTTTTCAATGATGAAAGTTAATAAATCAAAACATCATACTAGGCTGACTGACGATAATTTGGAGAAAATTCTTTACGTCTTTGTATCAGTGGAATTCATCCAAACATCGATGGATTAGTTTCCCAAATTCAAGCACTACTGTCTTATTGATTTCGTTGTCACTATTTAACTTTCGTAGTTTGTAGTAATGCCACGGTACTCCTACGGTATTATTTTTATATTTCTGCAGTTCTCCAATATTCTGTATAGTATAGGTTAATACCAGTATATAAATGTGAAAAATTGCATCGATCAGATACAGATGACCTATAGTGTATATCCTACAGTTGATACGCGCAGAGGAGAGTAAGATTTAATTTCTTTAATGTACGTAGTTAATTGCATATCATTTACTGTGCTGTAAGATGAAAGATGAAAAATTGCCGGCATATTCTCGGCGCCTGAAAATATCTGATTTCATTTTCTCGAGTTGCATTCGTTTTGTGAACTCATCAACACAAATCTAGCACAGTAAGCGAAGATGGTTTTTATATCGGGTGGTATACGTGCTCGTCTAAGAAAACATTTGCGTTTCTCGGAATCTCCACCTCATTACGTTAAGCTGCTAGTTGGTCTTTTCAGGAATACATACGGTCTTTCTACACGAATTATTTCTGTTATGTTAGTTCAGAGTCGAAGATAAATCGTGCCCAAATGTGGATGTTAAGGATATTGATGTTGGGATGATGAAATTAATACATCGTTCTGGTAATTTATTCTGTGGTGATCTGCATAAATTTTCCTAAAGAAGCCTTAGAACTCGAATACGTAGTTGTTTTGGTAGTACTGCCAAGTTAAAACAGCCTGATTTGAAGATGAGTTTGTTTGTAGAAATCTTATAGAAAGTTGTTTAATCTTGGGACAAACGGAAAAACCACGCATAACCGATTTGGAATAATAATACTTTCTATTCTAATTCCAGACATTTTACCGAAAATTTATAAATCTAATATTCCATTGAGACTTACAAAAAGGTTGGATAATAAATCTAATAAATAAAGTAAACGTATGTTAAATGAGACCAAACGGTTTTTAAAAAATAATAAGGATATTATAATTACTGAAGCCGAGAAAAGACTATTGGTATGTACAAAATTGATTACGAAGCCAAAATGAATTCATTATTAAATAATAATAATAATAGTGTATTTGTCCAACAGAATTATAGAATTCCCTTAAAAGGACACACAAAAAGAAAAAGGGTATACCAAAAGAGAGTAAGTAAAAAAAAAAAAAAAAATACAGTGCTACAAAAATAATACCTACATCATGTTAAAAAAAAAGAAAATTAAGTAAAAGTAATACTGTATAAACTAAATATGACTGAAATTAAAAAATTCTATGTAAGTTGTAAAAAAAAAAACTAAAAATTAAGTAAGTATTGTAGATATATTTAATAGTGGAACCAGAAACAAAAAGATAAACAAAAAGAAGCTGCCTAATGAAATGGGTTTGGAAATAAATTATTAGCATTCCTGCACATGTGTGTGATTGGGGCCTTACACATAATATTTGTTCGAGTTCTTGGAACATAAAACGGAGCTACAGATCACACTACACTAGAAGCTACACTAGTAGCAACAGACACTCAAAATACTTTTCAAACACTTCGGTAAATTAAAAAAAGCACAATTAATAGTTTAGTTGATCAGGCCATTAAATTAGCACATTCTGATTTTAGGAAAAAGAACTTAAGGAAAGTTAGATCAATTTTACAAAAAAATAGCTATCCCAAAGAATTTTCCGAAAAATTAATAAAAAAAAAACGAATACATAAAATATACAACACAGGCACTAAACAAAATAGTAAAATATATCACTGCGATTACTGAGTTTATCATTTTTGTGATCGGATAATTCAGACATTCTAAAGTAATCAAAAGCACATTAAGTCATCGCTAGCGTACTAGTGCAATCTGAGATCAGCGTGGATGGTTCTCTGCAAGGCTAAGAAATAAAAAGGAATATTGATTTTGCTGAGGTTATATGTATCTTCCCAAAAGAGTTTTAGCTTGCCTCATATTGTGGGGAGATCAGTCGCCACAAAAGGTATTCTGACTCCCTTCTTAGCTTGTTAGCTTGTTCCTTTGGTCTAGTTCATTTACCATCAAACTATCTTGGAGCTGATAATATTTTAGTTTTGCCGTATTGGAGCAGTCGGTGTACCATTTGATGGCGTTGCTAAAGAGGTACGAGATGGTGTCTTTCTCCCATCCGCTGTTGATACTAAGTTTGCTAGTAAATATTTCCACAAAACTGAATTTCCTGGGCAAGTCGTCTCAGATCATGCCTCCAGGTTTTCTCATCTCATCATTCTAATTATTTCTGCTTGAAAATTTGCTAAATTCAGTTCATTGGAATCTTAACATTGACACAGATATATCTGCATATCCGCCAGTTGTTTTTGTTGTTTCAAAATCGACATCTGTGAAAATTTTCGAAACGAATGGGACTACTCCAGTCACTCTAAATCCACTCCTTGCTTTTTTTGCAAAAAGCGACCCAATACATATCTTGTAAAATAACAACTCGTCCAGGTTTGGTGCCTAGAAAATCTTGGCATATTCTGCTGTAGGCAGTCTTTACGGGACCATAAAATGACACATAAATTGGTTGCATTGAATGACCGGTGTGCATCGGAAATTTAAGTAGAGTGCTTTAATTTTCAACGTCAACGAATCCATGTGAGTTGTTCAAGTAAACTGGCATCATACTGCAATTGTACCTTTTCCTGATGAAAAATTTTTCGCCACACTGCGCTTTTTCTTAGAGGCGAATAACTTGGAATCCTTTGTAGGTATCATTAAAACATCTTGAATCGTCCAACAAGTACTAAATCTGATGTAGCTGAGCAGAATACTTTTGTTTTATTCCGCGCAATGCATCAAAGAATTTATTTCCATTCGTAATGCTAAATACCATAAATCTCGTAGCAGAAGTAGCTTCACGATTGCAGCAAATTCAAATGTTGCATAAATCATTCAATTATTTTCGGAAATCTTGTGGGGGAATTTTCTGGCTCAGCATAATTCAAAATAACTGCCGAAGTGTTCCTTTGATAAACTAAATGCCCTTTTGTGGATGGCCATAATGTAACAATCTAATCTTTGGAATTGGTCTTCACAGATTGATTGTTTGATGTACGGAATAGGTTTTAGTTCATGCCCAACATTTTTCGGCATATTTTACTTTTTTACTATTGAAATTGTAAAAATTCGTTTCAAGTAAGAAAAAAATTAGCCGATGTGTATGACGAAGACGTATTGACCGTACGCCAGTGCTAAAAACTGGTTTGCAAAATTTCGACAATTTTGATGTTGAAGTAGCACCACGTTCTGGAACGCCAGTTGAAGCTGAATGGACAATAAAAACATTAATTTATGCAAACTGGCGAATTACAACTCGTCAGATGACTGAGAGGTTAAATCTATAGAATTCCACTGTTCCTAATCACTTGAGGGCCTAGGTCGAACCTCAAAGCTCGACTTATCGGTTCCTCACGTTTTTAGCGAAAGATATTTGTGTGTTGTTTTGAAAAATGGGTTGTCTACAATAGTGTCAAATACAAAAGATCATCGAATAAAAAACCATTAATTCTGAAGTGTACTACCATCAGCTGGACAAACTGAATGATACACTTAAACCGAATAGGCCATAAAATGTGTAGTGTTTCGCCAAGATGATACGAGACATCATACAAGTTTGATATCTCGCTAAAAGCATTTACAGATTGAATGGGATATACTGGAACACCCACCATATTCCTCAGATCTGGCACCTTCTAATTATTATTTGTTTGGGTCTCTACAACATTTTTTGGAACTTGATACCTTTACTTCAAATGACGTCAAAAATCACCTGGAAAAGTTTTATGCCAGCATAGAACAATAATTATATGATCGTAGAATTATGCTAGTGCCAGAAAGATGGAAAGAGGTATTGGACCAGAATGGACAATAGATAACCCTCTACAGCCTAAATGTTGAAAAACTTTATTTTCTGTTAAGAAAAAACATGACAATTAAAACACATTTTTAAATTAAACATGAAGGTACTTAACACAATCTTGATAACTTTTGTTTTATTTTTCAAAATTCATAGGATGTATGTAGGTACTTTGTACGATGCTTGTTTCTTTTTTTTTCCAATAAAATGTTGTTCAACACTATTATTGGGTCGACCCCTCCGTTTTATTTCAATCGCTTTATCCTGCAAAATTTTGCTCTTGAACTCGAACAGACTAAATTCATTTTTGTTCGGCACTCCAAATCCATTACAGTCTCTTCTGTACAGTAGCCAACAGTTCACTATTGTTAAATCCAAAAAAAAAATTAGAAAGACGTCTATGATAGTATTTTTTGGAACGCATGGAAATCCTGTATAATCTTTTCTGTGAGTTCATAAGATCTACACCTCTCATAAATTTGTTGTAGGTAAGAACAGCATTTGGGCATTGAATATTTGAGTATCCCTTTACCGACTTATTCTGTCTCCGCACCGAACCAAGAGGATAGGCAGACGAAAAATTAGTAAGCATAAGCACCGGTCAATTATCAAACCATTTGACTAACCAAATTCAAGTTTCTGGAACGCACCTCTTCTCTTATTCTTCAAACAACTTCAAGGATGTGAACCAGTTATCAATGTTAAATAAATGATTCAAATCATTTGGCACAGTTCTCGATAAACTGAACACTATATTCCCACTGACACCAATGTCAGACGTATTATTGGGTGTTGTCATCTTTCCAGTGTAAACATCTAAGTCATAAACAATACCTTTGGTGTCAGCAGAACGAAAATTTTATAACCCCAACGATGGGGTTTTTAGGCATATAGGTACTGTTTGAGGACCGAGTGTACTTTTAATAGAATCATCTGCTCGCCTACTACAAGCATCTGGTCTTTAGGAATACCTCGAAATTTAGTTGCAAAATAATCTACCACAGGTCTAACTTTGAACAACTTATCCAAGTTATTCAGGTCTATTTTACTGTTGTCATTACAATGGATGTGTTGTTTTATGCCTTCCCAATGATATCTGTTCATCACTGATGATATCTCAGATAGTGATAATTCAGTAGACCAGTATAGACGTGATTTTGGCAATACTACAAGAAAAATGTAGACTGAAATGTAAACTGTCCCAAAAATTTTTCAAATACTGATTTCGTTCTTGTGCACCTGTATTTTCAGTAGTCTCGTCTTCAAATTCACTAACATCTTCATCATTTCGACGATGCAATAACCTGATTTGGTTCAGGTGTATACTCTTCATCTCCAGAATCACTCAAGTCACAGTCATCAGTATCACCAGTTATTTAGTTCCTCCTACTGCAATGTTTTTTACCATAAAGCATCGCCAGATCCATCACTCAAGCAACTAGTTAACAATTGCGTAATTTGTGTTATTTGATTTTGGATAATTTGATAAAATATATTCCCTAAATGAAAATTGTCGTTCATTTTCATTAAACGAACTTCCTTTCTAAGCTACCCAATACCAAAGCATATATGAATGAAATATCACATATTCTGATGATTATAGAATATGTAATTGAAGCAATAGACTTATAACCAAAGTGGCCCTAAATTTCTTTTAAATCTGGCTAACGTTTCGTTTTTAACTCGTTTCTTTTTTATTTATCTTTTATGGTGCCGAAATAATCGCGCACAGTTTTTGGAATAATTAAAGAGAACGAGCGAATAACGCATAAATTATTGAGTTTCTCGACATAAACTAGATTTTGTGTATTTAATTTTGAAACAATCCCGTAATTAAATGGGAAATATTCATAAACAGCGAAGGCATATATACATTCTTTTCGTTTATATCCACTTATTTACAAATTCTCTAAACTATAATGTAATCATAATCTGGCACTTAAACTAGCAGATAGCTACTTTTCGCCCGTTCCTCTATTGATATTGCTGTGCAAAATAAAGTGGAAGCAGTATCAACAAACATTGGTTTATGAGTAGTAATTTACTGTTGCGCTAATTTTAAACAAGCTGTTATCAGCTAAACGGGCAGATAACTGCCGTTTTCATTGTATAGTTCGAACATTAATATCTGTCAATTAGTGTTTATATATACAACGCATAAATTAGCGTAATTGTATCAATATCATAATTGCTATTGTATTCTTTATATTGGCTATTATAATACGAGATCTACATTGTCGTTGAAAAGTTTAGAGACATCTATGTATATATTTGACAACTTAATTGTGGTTTCTCCTGACAGCTGTCACTTAGTAAAAGTTTTTACTATATTATTTGACTTTTTCTATTTTGACAGTAAGAAATTATAAAACAATTTACTTTTACAGTCGCCAAATCGTTGAAGCGCTAATTGCAGACTGTATAATTAAAGTTGTCAGGAATAAATGTCAATATTACAAAATCTGTCACACTGTCAAAACAGTTCCGTTTTCCCAGTTTTGACTGTTGTCACTAGCAAAAATTTTGTGACAGTTCGAAGGTATAGTTGTATAAGGTTGTAAAACTAAAAGAGGATTTGTTGTGTACGAAATGCAAAATATTCCTACCAACTGTCAAATTGTAGAATGTAGTCATTTCGTCCAATTTAACAGGTGAAACAGGTGTCAACAGAATTCATAGCTGTCAAACTCTAAAGTTTCTTTCCTCTTTTGATATTTCTAACAAATCAAAATGTTTCCGATTCTTACTTAATATAGCTGTCAAATTTCTAAACTAGTACTTTTAATATTTAATAAATATGTACAGTTATTGAACTAAACAATAGGAAAATTGTAAGTCTTTTTCTTAATTCTTCTTTAATTGTCAAAGTTTTATTGACAGCTGTCAAATTGTAAACATAATTGTTTTCATATAATTTTAGACTGTTCTATGAAACAATAAAAGTAATGTTCTTCTCGTTTCATCTTAGCGAGTGCAATATAATTAAAATAGAATTAAAAACTGTCAAACATATTTTACTTCTTTCGGTAAAGTTGCCTGTCAAATTTTAAACGACATTTATTCAGAGTTGACTTTGAATTTTGAGGGTTAAAATAAATTATTGTTTCAAATTGTATCATTGCAATCATTTGCTTTTCCAATTATGTCTGACAGATCAAGCAGCAGGCAAATTATATTTCCTGTTTTGACATTTATAGCCTTCAACATAGTTCTGACAACTGTCACAATCTATGTATTTGTAAATTGCTAAAAATGCATCGTTAAGCTTTACAGTTTCAATTGATGTACTCTGTAAAAATGACAGCTATAAAATTAATTGTCGAAATGTTTTTCTCAGCTGTCAAATTGTAAATATAGTTATATTTATATGTTAACATTTTGGAGGATACATTTTCGATGCTTCTTGTTTTAGCGAGGGCAATAACTGAAATAATTCTCAAAACTTGTCAAAACTTTTCTTATTTCTTTCGCTTAAACTACCTGTCAAATTGTAAAAGACACCTTTTTTAGGTTGTGGCAATGTTGGCTGCTAAAATTAATTTGAGCGTTAAAAATTTGTAAAACGTGATATAAATTTCTGACAGCTGTCAAAGCGTAATGTCAGTTTGTCTTAACTAAACGTTTGGTATTATTGTAATGTGTCAAATTGCAAACGTAGTTAGTCTTATATACAGCGGATGTAGCAAGTCGAATCGTTCTAAAAGCTGTCAAACATCTTTTATTTCTTCTGGTGAAGCTACCTGTCACATTTTGAATGAATCATTGTTTTTTTAATGTGACAATTTTCGCCGTTAAAATAAATTTGCAGTTAAAAAAAATGTGAAGCGTGCTGTTAAATTATGGTTTCAAGTTTGACAATTGCATAAGTCGAAGTAAATCTGACAGCTAAGACATTGTAAAATCGTAGCGCTCACAAGAATTTAGAAAATTGTGGAAGTATTGTCTTGACGAAACCAACAGTAAGTACGACGCAAAATGTCGTTTTTCAAGTGTAATTGTAGCTGTCAAAAGAGATTCTTTGACATGTTGTGTGGTAGCTATCAAAAGGCAAAAAACATGTTCGCTGATGGAACAGTTGGATCTAATTTTAGTCAGTAGTGACATTTTGACATATAACTACCAAAATATTGCTTGCTGACAGATGTCAAACTATAAAAATGTGGTTATTGTTTGCAATTTAAACGATTATAACTATCATAATTTTCCTCGCAGTTGCTCTATTATAAAAACAGTTTTTTCCAATGTTTTTCTGGTTTGACGGTTGTAGAGATCTGTCAAACTGTCAGAGATATTTGACATCTGTCACATATTATATGTTATATTTATAATTTTAAAACCACGTATCATCATCGTTTTATTTCCTAGAAAACAACTTAATTTATTTTTATCAATACTGTTTATACGAATTGAATAAGGATCTGTTTATTACAATCAACAAGTTATAACTTGTTAGAAAAAATACGAAACCACTATTAAATTTAATGATACGTAATTTTGAGAGCACGTGTAACTACGCCGGAAAGGAAAACATTCAAGACAATAATTCTATCATGTTACACCTCTGCATTATAGTTTTTAGAATCGAAACACACGCACAAAAGAAAGAAAGAAAGAGAGAGATCAACTTGAACGTGCATTATCAACATCTCATCTGTCCGGAACCACGTAGATATTCATTTCAATCGAACTGTTAAAGCAGCGAACGTAAACAGAAAATCTAACGGACACAGAGCGGTAGTGGGGCACGTCTAAGATAGAAAGCTCCGCGAAGTCGGTTCATCAGTTTTTTTTATTCATCATAGACGGTGTGCGAAATGCCTTGCCACACATACTCACAGCCGGAACATATATTGTTAGACGCACGCGAACGCTGAATTCTGATCTGGCTGGCGCGTCTTTGAAAACTTTTCAGGACAATGATCGCTTTACGGACGATTTTAGGCGCTTTATGTATCGTTACCAGCGGTTACGCGACAATATTAAGCTCGAGTGATGTACCAAAGTGTTGTCAATTTAACGAGACGTTAACGTCGACGCAACAATGCGAATACACGAACAGAACGGATTGGAAAAACTCGTACAGTTTTCTAAACGAGACAACTGGTCATCCGGACATGGGTTTCGGCCCTTGGACGCTCGTCGAAAATAAAGTACCTAATTGCGAGAGACGGATGGCAATTCCCGCAGTACCGTTACTAGTGATAATCAGTGGTGAGCTCTATAGTACCACCTTGAGTAAACTGCTCTCTCCCTCGCAATATTGTGTAGATATGGACTACATCTTGGTCTGTGATAATATTTTCGGGAACAAGACTCTAGTGAATAGATGTTGCGGTGGAAATGCGATTTATTCTAACGAAACTGGGAGTTGTAAGGAGGTCAAACAGGAAAAAGATATTTTCGTTGGTGATAACGTGTATTTTAAACATTTATTGCCTTGCAATCAGATTGTAGCTGTTGGAGTTGTATCCAACGAGACGATATTGTATGAGAATGGTTCTTTAGAGGTTATGGACCAGCTGTATCCGCATGAGAGCTTTTGTTTGGAATACAGGAGCCAGAACGGTAAGTTCATTTCGATTTAAAATTTTGAAAACCTCATCCTACACCTAAGCCTAGCTTTTAGGCCGAGGTTTCTCCTTAAAAGCTTCTTTTGGAAACACTATTATTTTAACACATTTGATACACCCTGTACATATTATATTCTAAAATAATTTTTAATGTGAGATTTGGGATGAAGTTGAAGGGCGTAAATAGAAAAATTTAAGGAAATTATCCAAATTAATTGAAGCTAATCGGCCAAAAACTGACAATAAATTGATTTTTCTTTACATCTTTCTAGTTTTCCCAATTTTTTACGTACTAAAACTGAAACAATGAACAAAATGATTTAAAATATCCAAAATAATCGTTCAAAATACGTCTAAAATTAAAAAAAAATGATGTTTTTGACATCTTTCTAGTTTCTCCAATTTTTCTGAATTTTTCCTTTATGTACTTTTGTGCGGAAAATTGAAACATTTAAGAAAATGTATCAACATATCTAAACTAACGGGAGCAACTCCGAAGGAGCATAGAAAAATTAGCCAAAAATTGAAAACAATTTTTTAAACTTTTTTCTAATTTTCCCTATTTTTCTGAATTTCTGCTTTATGTACATCTATGCGAAAAATTGAAAAAAAAATAAAATTAATCAAAATATCCAAAATAATCCTTCAAAATCAGTTGAAAATAATAAAAAAAAATATTGACATCTTTCTAATTTTTCCAATTTTACGGAATTTTTACTTTATGTACTTTTGCGTGGAAAATTGAATAATTTAAGAAAATGAATCAAAATATCTGAATTAATCGGGTCAACTCCGAAGAAGCTAAGAATGCATGGAAAAATTAATTAAAAATTGAAAATAATTTCTGTTTACTTGTTTTTACTTGTTTTTCTAATTTTTTCAATTTT
>SMLS01062288.1:0-14015 GCA_004785975.1 Popillia japonica | reverse complement strand
AGGTCACCCACAATACAGCGCCGCGAACTGGGTAACTGCACACAATATCCTCGATTCGCATTTAATTTGAAACAGACTGTACATTGCATGAAGGAGCAATTATAGAAACAACTAAAACTATTTAGTGAACAGAGTGAGTATATTTACAACGCAAGTTTCTCATCAATTAATAAAGTTCGAAACTTTCGAATATATAAGTTAGACTACTATAAATTGGAATTGCCAACCGTATTGTTGTTTTTTGCGTGAAGGTTAGTTTTATATGTGTACGTATATTAAGTATATTAGGTAATATTAGGTACCTACCTATACATATATGTATGTATACCGACCTAATATTTGTTGTATATTTTTCCACTTAGTACATTAATCTCTGTGTATTATGTTGACGTTTATTAATCAATTGCTCCACATTGCACAATACTTACATTCGTTTACTCATGTATTTATTCGGAAACTAATGGTAAATAAAATGTGCAGTTATGAATACAGTGCAAGACCGTCATAATATATTTCTTATCTTATTGTTAGTTTTCGGTCATAAGTGACTGTGGATTTGACGAACAAAATTCAACTATAATCTTACCGCATTGACGGATTGAAAGCTATTTTCAAAAAACTTATCATTCTTTATAATACTCATTTCACAGAAAAGATGGTAAAGAAAAGTAATTTATTGATATTCAGGTTTAATCGTTAAAATATCAGAAGTCTCTTAAGAAAGCCTTCTCTAAGTCTATAAGTGCTGTGAACAGAGAACATGATTTCGTTGACGACGTTGAGCCGTCTTATGGCAAACGTAGGAGGACCGACGACGTAAACTCCGAAATCTGAACGAGACGCGAGGTCGATGGACGGCCAGACTTATCTAGTTCCATGGAGTGGATGGATCGATAACAGGGTGAGGTAAACTACTACGCAGTTTATCACTGGACACAAGTATTCTAACGTGTACGTGGCAAGAATGGGTAAAGTAGAGAATGCGGCCTGCCAATATCACGACTCTACAGAAGACGACGCTCACCATGCTTTCTTCGAGTGCGAGAGGTGGAGCGACTACAGAGCAGCGCTACAAGAAGAAGTGGACCCTTTAACGCCGGACAACATCGTGCAAGCGATGCTGTCAGGAAACGACTGGTGGCTGAAGATCGCCACGTTCGTTGAGAAGGTGCTGAAAGAGAAGAAGAGAGAAACCCAGGCAATGGAGGCAGCCAACCGTGGCTAACTACGGGGTGCCATCCTGAAGTAATGTGACCAGCGGTTCCGGGATGGATTCTACACCTGACAAAGTGAGGTTTTTTAGTGGGTGCAAGCCCCACACACCGGTGAACGAAAAAATAACCACCATGATAGTACTGAGAAGCAGATCTTCAGATCTTTGTTCTTTTGCTAGAAGGCTAACGTATATCATGCGACAACGAGTTGTGTACGCTTTTTAATTTTAAGGTATGTAAAAAAACTAATCGTACCCCTTACGAAATATCTGATTAAACGTAATAATCTCTGACACCGACCTGTACGGAAAAGGAATATTGCATTTTGTATTATCATGTGAATAGAAATGTTTTTTTTTCCCATTTTTGGATCAGATGGTGTTATTCGTAGGTACATGGAGAAGGGCAACTGAAAAATATAAAAACCAGCGTTTGAGATCCACCATAAAGAACCGTATTTTTACAAAAAGTTTGAGAACTAATGTTTCGGTGTTCAATGCCATGGGAGGGTTGTGGCGAACTCAATGTATTGATGGAATATTAACTACAGAAAAGTATTTGAATATTTTCAAATCAACACTTCGTTTGCCTGCAGAAAACTTAGGCCTTAACAATGAGTTAATATTTCAACAGGATCGAGATATAGCCAAGATTGTGCAAATTTGGTTACTAACATTAATTGTGTCATGACAATTGTTAGTGCTGAATGCATGAAAATTGACAAAACATAATGTCAGAAGCTGGTAGAATCGATGCCTAGATAATATGAACCTGTAATTGCAGCTCAAGGTGGGTATACTAAATATTACCCTCCAGGATACGATTACGTTTCTGGCATAGAATTTTATATTTTATTTTTGTATGATTTATACAAAAAAAAAACATTTGTATGATAAGTTATTTACTCATTAATAAATGGTTCTGCCACAGAATTCTCATTCACACATGTAGTAAACTTTCTATACTATTATACCATTGTTGTACATCCTTTATTTAAGGTAATTTGCCATGAGCACCTAAGTTTGTAGAAGGATACAAATAACAATTTAACATATTAATTAGATAATTATCTCATTTTACTTGCATAGAAATTATTATGTATATTATTTATTCGTTAAAATAATCTATTTACTACATAGAAAACGGTAAATTGTACCTTAATAATGATATATATTTTTCAATTGAAGCTTTGTTAATGTTTTGGCACTAATTTATTTTTCACACAATTTTTCATTAAATTAACACTAACCGTGAAAATTTCTGTCATCAATCATTTGTATTCTATCGATTTATAACGCCAACGGAAGTAAAAATCCGTGAAAATCCAATTCATCAGGAACGTCTTCTCGCTATGTATATTTTTAACCGTACTAATAATGCAGTGGGACGTGTTGCTTCCATCACAACCTCAAATTATCGCGCCAGACGACCTGGTAACTTTTCAAAACGGACTCGTTTCATAATCGCCGACATGTTGACAAATTCGAAAGAAACAAAAAAATGAAATGAATGAGAATACGAAATAGCGAGCGGAATAAGCTGGACAGAGTGCTTATACAAAATATACGGCCACCCGCGAGAGAACCTTGAGCAAAAAGTTCGGTCTCTTCATTTGTTTGTTATCAAGTTTCGATCAATTCGCTTCAGTTCACGAGATAAATGCATACCAGAAGTTTATTTGGTACCTTAACTAGCACTCAAAGTAAAAATAAACGTAAACCGAGGGATAATGTACTTAAATAAGTTTTAGGTAGTAAGCAAGCGTGAAAGATACCTTCTCCTTCATTTGACAAATTACCCAATAAATTCGATCTCTAATTAGAGGTTTTTACGATGTGTGCTTTTAGGAGAGCGATCCGTATAAGTTACAAACATTTAATCTTCCGTAATTTACTAGTGGTTCGTTTAAATGACTTAAGTGTGAGGTCATCCGTTTAAAATTGTGTTACCGCATCAGTATACCGAGGTAACAAGTTCGACCCTTTTCTTTTGGGTGGCAGAAGATTAATTTTTGAGATCTGCTATCTGTGCTTCTAATAACGGTTTGCTTGCTTGACATGTTCCAGGTGAAGATGAATTAGAACATAACAGAATTAGAAGGACATAAATTAAGTAGGTATCCTTCCAGATCTAATTTCGTGACGTTTTAGGATTATTTATGAAGATCAGATACACTGCAGAAATTATTCACGTGGATATTGTTGTAGTTGGGGTTTGTTAGATAGAATATGGAATGAATACATAGGGGCACTGGTTTTAGCACTACTAGTATTCTGGTCTACATATCTAGAGTGCTCCCTGTCCGTGTTATTTAATTCACATACAGTCACACAGAAAAGTATTCGTACAACTCACAAATACGTAACGAGTTACCTATAAGAAATTTTGTGGCTGGGATGTTCCTAATCCCTCCAAAATGAAAGCGCTATCGCTCAGTTAATGTGAAAGCGCAAAACTTTTTTAAAAGGCAGATATAAACACAAAAAAGGCACCTATCATGGTTTTAAATGGACAATTCTTGCCTTGGCCACTTCTCTGACTACGGTGTTACATCAATTTTAATGTTTTTAACAATTTTAAAGTGTATAACTTAAATTTTCATATTTTTAACATGTTTGTAAATGTCCACACTAGTACTTTAATTACGTTTACAACATTTGTGTTGGCCCAAATATGGTTCTTCTGTGTGTAGAAGATCTTAACAAGTGCTTTTTACTCAAATTGGTATACTGCAGCCTATGTAAGTGTATGTTTTTGAAAAAGGATGAAATAACATCCGAAACGTCAAACGCTAAATTGGTATTTTATTTCTTTACAATTTATAAAAAAAAAACCCTAATTCCGTACTAGTCTACGGCGACTACATTACTAGTATCACGGGGTGAAATCTGAAATAGCCCGAAATGAAACTGTCATGGCGGACAAGCTCTACCAAATGATATGTTTCTCGCAAGAGGGCGCACGTAAAATTCTTAGTTCGTTTGATTTGAATACTTATGCGTGGCGTTTACATAGCACGTGGCACCACAGACTGGGCGTGGCACGTTCATTTCATGTCCATTTGTTCTTGAGTGTTGACGTTGTAGGTTGGAATTGATTTTTATACTTTTTGTAGTTTCTCAGTTTTATAAACCGTTATTGCTAGATGTGAATTTTCATTTTTTAGACAAACGCTTTCTTTTTGGGTACTTTACACATACAATATTGGTTTCTATGTAAACAAAGCTTTGTTTACATAGAAACTAACATTTACGAATATTGCCCGGTTTCTGAAACGTCAAACAGCAGTTATCTGTTTTGGTATCTGGCAATTTAACAAGAACTGTCTTTGTTAAATCGCCAGATACTGAGCAGATAACTGTTGCTTGACGTTTCAGAAACCGGGCATTATGTATTCCAATATTTTATTTTATTACATTTAATAAGTATATTTTGAATTATGGCGCGAAAAGTTCTACCGGACGAAATATATTTCTGTAGCTGTTTCGTTTCAATATTAGGGAGATTTCATTCTATCTTATCTTTTTATCTATGACTAGTATCATCACAACGTCGGAGGTAGGTACATCCGAGTTCTTCATTTGCAAATATATATATGTATATATCATGGTTTTAAAATCCAGAGATGGCGGTGTTGGGGACATGCACATCTGCCGATTACGTAGAATTAACGCTTCTTTGTATTGCCGTATTCCTTGTTTTTTAATCTGATGTGTAATTGTAACCTTTATTTCTTAAAAAGAGTAAATTCTTGGCACGTTTAAACCTATATTTATTATTATTGTTACATTATTATTATGTTCTATTGTGACTTATCCAATGTCCTCTTTTTGTACTCTTCTGTACTATTCTACAGGATCTTGGGATTAAATACATTATTAGCTCGAAAAATATTATTGTCTTCCTTCTGATCATTTACCACACAGAAGATTCTTCTTGAAATGTAGATTTGATAGGAAACGCTATGCAGGATGGAAATCTACGGTTGTGGCTGAAACTGCAAGAGAGTATCAATTACTCATATGAAAGATATAGAGATGCTCACAAAGAAGGTCTTTTATTGTACTTTAGGTTTTGCTTAACAATCTCTATAGTTAATTCCACATTTTGAGATATTTGGAAATAATTATAAACATACAGCCATGGCAAATAAATATATAAATCTCTTACGCTTTTGTCAAAATAGCGATTGACAATGCTTTAGATCTGAAAAACTTTCGATCTCATATTTTTGTGTTTATAATCACTATTGAGGAATTTTATCTTAATATCATTTTTTTTGTCCACAGATGTATTATATGTACCTACATACTATATATAGCGTGTGTAAAAATTGTCGTAAAAGCTATACGCAGCGACATTTTTCGTTCGTTTCTAAATTGAAAATCTCAATGGTAAAATATTGTACCATGCTTCATACGTCTTCACGAGGTTCGGTTTTTTAGTCTCTTAATAAGCGCTTGTGTTCGATATTTGTCGGTACAGACAGCTGCAATTTTGAATTTAGAAAACTTTTTATTCTTAATTTATCGATTTTTTTTTGTTATGGTAGAGTCTATTTTCAACATTTCTTCGTTAGCATCTTCTCTTGAAAAACACAATTGGCAGCGTTGTAAGACAATGTGTATGTTTTCTTCTACTAACTTTGTTTTAATAAAGCGTTTTTTATTGCTTTGCCCTATGTATCAATTGTGTAATCCAATTTGTCGTTTGTAATTCCCGTTTGTCAATTTTGACAAGTATTCTATCTATTATTACGGTAGTAAAGTATGAAACTACAGTGTTGCCAAATGGATGTTAGTTTCATGTGGTCCCCGAGGACGCATAAAGCATGATTCGGCATTTTACCATAACAATTCTGTGTCAAATTCGAACAAACTGTGTCGCTACGGGTAGCTTTTGCGACAATTTATATACACCTTGTAAAATACGTATCTTTACATTTCTTAGATATACATGCTGACATTGATACTATTTATTGAAATGTAAAGGAAAACTGATTACAATACCTAAGTATCACACTGGAACAAGTAGGCACACATATATAAATAGTTTGCAATGTAACTAATCGTTTAAGTGTCAGTGGCTGTTATTGTGATGGCTAACATAGTCCTTGCAGTGTGACCTTCCTCGTCAGGATTATATAGTATTTATTATAGTATCATTGTAGAATCGTGTCTTTCAACCGTGGAGACACCTTGAGAAAATTGACTGTCATCAATCTGTGTTAAGTGTAATATTATTTGTTAGCAATTTTAGAAATAAAATTAAATTATGTATTGTATTGCATTTACTATAAATAATGTTAAAACAATTAGCGCAAATGTGGAAAAAATCACAGCCTATTATTGGAAATCTTAATTGTGTTCCAAATTCTGCCTTCACAATTGGAAATCTTGTTACTGGTTTTTCATAGTTAGATTAAATGACCAAAGACAGTAGTAGCGTTTGCTTCTCCAAGTTTCAAATGGGAGAGAAAATGACAATTGTGGTTTAATAAGAACGATACAAATGAAACATTCTGTATATTAACAAAAGTTAAAGAGGTATTTCCAATATTAAAATATTCTTAAATTAAAAACAAATATACTGGAAACATTTAAATATTACGCAGACGAGATTGTCGTAGAAAATTATCACACAATATGAAAACAGATTAAAATAAAACATAATAATGAATCAAAAATAAAGAAACTTACAAAATTGACTCTTTGTTACTAATAAAGTGGGAGAAGAATGTCATACTGCCGCGGTAATTTGACATATCCAGTATAGTGGAAGCGAAAACTTCCTAATTTGCCCTGACGTTTCACATCTCTTACACACGTTTTACTCTTGAAGAAATTACTTATATTAATAGCAAATGGTCGTGTTACCAAGTGTTTTATTTATTGTTATTTGGTTTATTTTTATATTTTATATTGTTTCGATTAAAACTAAAAAGCCCTCGCAATGGAGTGCAGCGTTTATCTCTCTAAAAAAATCATTGTTATATGGTAGTGGCCACTCAATTAGCTAGCCACTATATTTCAAGATTATTGATATATATATTTGTGTATGTAGAAGCAAGTTTAAAAATAAAATACATTGAGAATGCTATAGCAATATTTATTTGCTTTGCTCATGCAACGTCACTACAGTTTCTACAAATTTCGTTGTCGCAAAAGGTAATCAAATATTATTACTTTTGCTATTATCTACGAAACGATGCCATACTGAGCTGGCGTCGTAAAATCTAAATGTATTCGTAGATAAATCAGAAAGCAATTTCTTATAACAAGGCAGAAAGATTCGCGGGGAAGATTGTCCCATTGTGGCATGCTAGGATATACATATTAGATATGTCACTGTGTATGAAATATTGAAATACTTTTGCTCTTCGGTTGTAGTCGGTCATGTAACATACACGGTAACGTAATTGTACTGGAATATTGAATTGTTGATGGTGGGGTATGGTATTTATTAACTGAAATAAATTGTAGGTTTCTATGTTCAAACAAGGCAACAAACTAGACATCGATGCTTTCCTGAAATTATGATGTTGTAGTTTGTTTATTTGAAGCAAATTTGCTTGTTGTAGGAGAGTATTCTGTAAATGTTGTCGTGCCTTAATAAAATTTTTAAATAAAAAGACTAGTTATCACATATAGTTTGCCAATTCAAGAATGCATTGTTTTCTCGCATTTCAGTTGTTCTACAAAATGTGGAAAGTTACAAACATTCAGGCATACAGGCATTCTTTAGGGCTCCTGAAACTAGATTGCTAGAATGGAAAATGGAAACAGGAAGTTAAGTAGTGAGTTTATTCTAAACAATAAATAATAGGTTCCTAGTATACAGGCTGATTCATTTTCGGTCCTCACCATTGCAATCTCGTTTATTATTGAAGATAGAAGGTAGGTTTAAATTAGGCAAAGTTGCTAAATTTTGTGGTTATTACGATTCCGAAAAGAAAGTAGACTTAGAACAAATGACGTTCGAGATTTTCGGGAAAAAAACGGAAACATCTCATTTTCTTATTTTGCTTGTAACACTTTTATTTGGTCCTGCAGCGACTAAAACTAAAAACACATTCTCAAGGCGACTTTTGCTCCTCTATCTATTGGTGTATTTAAAATTTTTATACGACGTTTCGTTTTCTCTGGATCACCATCAACTTTGTTATTTCTTATGGGCGCCATATTGCATTTTGACACACTTAGAAAGGTTTTCTTTTTCTGATTTCAACGAAGTGTCATATGTTGAAAAAAAATTGATATTGTGTGTTAATTGACGAAGAATCTGATTTGAGAGTAAATAAGGTAGGTAGCTATGAAATTTCGAACTGCCAATCACTTAACATTGAGTATCGCGTAAATGAAAATCGATGTTCAATAAGGTAGCCATGAAGTTACGAATTCTCGTTGGGTTAGTAACGCAAAAATGGCATACACCAACGAAGAGAAATGAGATATGTTGTATACCTATTTTTTATCAATCAAACCGAAATACCACAATACGAGTACAAGATATTTACAATTGTATCCTCAACGACGACAAAAGATTTTTCTAGATCTGGACTGCATCGAAATAAGCTGAAACCGTACAAAGTCCATGTTAGTCATAGAGCTACCTGGTGATAATTTAAGATAAATAGAATTGTTTACTGGAAAAAATTAGAAGATGACAAAGATTTTTTGAATACAATCATCTGGTCAGATGAATCGAAATATGTACTAACAGGCCTGCCAGTAGCGCAGTCCCTAGTGCGCTTGCTTCCTAGTCCGGCGGTAGTGGCTTCGAACCCCGGTATGTTCTTTCTGAATTTGGTTTTCTGTAATTTCCCCGATTCCATGGCAAATGCGGATATGCAACATCTTAAGTCAGTCTACAACCGCAGGCATAATAATAACTCATGGCCAGTCGATGGCCCCTCTAATTGGTGCAAGCTGTTGGGGATGTGAAGGCATTCATTATTATTATTATGGTTGAATGCTTAATCTAAATACATCAGGGTAAAATTCTAAATAACCGCTATTGTTGTATTTGAGTTCGATGAATAGAAAATACATAACATATCTTGTTACTCTTTGCCTCTCTTCTAACGCCATCTTTCCGTTACTAATGCAACGATAATTAACATGTCAAAATTCCATGGCTACCCTATTTAACATCGATTTTCATTTACACGATACTTAATTTTAAGTGATTGACAGTTCGAAATTTCATAGCTACCTATCTTATTTAATCTCAAATCAATTAACAAACAATATCACTTTTTTTCAACATATGACACATGGTTGAAATCAAAAACAGAAAATCTTTCTAGCTGTGTCAAAATCCAATATGGCGCCCATAAGAAATAACAAAGTTGATGATGATCCAGAGAAAACGAAACGACTTATAAAAATGTTAAGTACACCAATAGATAGAGGAGTAAAAGTGGCCTTGAGAATGTGTCTTTAGTTTTTCGCTACAAAACCAAATAAAAGTGCTACAAGCAAAATAAGAAAATGAGATTTTTCCGGTTTTTCCGAAAATCTGGAAGGTCATTTGTACTACGTCTACTTTATCTTCAGGATCATAGTAACCACAAAATTTAGCAACTTTGCCAAATTTAAGCCTATCGCCTATCTTCAATAATAAGCGAGATCACAATGGTGAGGATCGAAAATGAATCAGCCTGTATAAGTCATCTACGTATTTACGAAAAAAATAGAATTTTCTAGTCGTTATCACCGTGACACAATCTGAGCAAGCCCTCAATGATTTTGTGCTACTATAACTTAGTTTCACTGGTTTTGTGGTAGCTTGGAACTGGTGTTGAGTTGGTATTGACCCAGATTGAAGTTGGTATTTGAATAGTCTGTCTAGATAGCAACTAGCTACGAAGAAGCAGGACAGATAGTTCGAGTTGCAACATTTAGAGTAGGTTAATAGATCTCAAACTCAACTCATATTATTTCAAAACTATTTACATTCAATATAAAATCATTGGCTCACATTATCGAAACTATGCTCTAGAGCCATTAAAATCCTTACAGGTGTCAGGTAAAAACTAACTCAACTTATGGCCAAGGACCACCAAAATCGTAACAAATGTTTTTAAACAACTCAGAGCACAAGCAAGGATTATTAATACGGTTCAGTAAGGTAGGCGTTGTTTGAAAACTTTAGAATTAAAAATGTTCATATGTCATTATCAATATGCATATAACCAGATATTGGAACCAGATATTAAAACCAATTTATTGCAGAATCTAAATAAATTAAAGCTTCGTAATAGTTTTAGTGGGAGAAATTGACATTTAATTCGTGTCAAATAATTTTACAAAACTACTGCCATGTATGAGCAACCGATATGTTCAAATTACCGAAATTTTTGAAAAATAGTGTCTATTACTGCTAGTGTCTTTTATAAATTAATTCCATGATACACAAAGTTTTTGGAACTTGCCAATCGTGCAAACACTTTATGAAGTACCAAATAGTTATTGATTAGTGTTCCAATTGTACCGTTTGAAAAGCCTGTTATATATACGACACGTTTAGTAGTTAACCGAGGATCTTGTTTAATTATGTAAGTCTGGGACCGACCAGCACCCGTTGCATGTTTACAGATTGTTCTTTCACATCGAAATTATCGAGAACAATTCTTCACCAACTTTTATGAAGGCGCATCATCGCCAAGTACATTAACCATATTTTCATAACTTTGTTGTGGTGCTAAGCCCTTCTTATGCAGATATTTAATGACATTGTCCACTTTTCA
The DNA here is from genome assembly GCA_004785975.1 of Popillia japonica. NCBI lineage: Eukaryota > Metazoa > Arthropoda > Insecta > Coleoptera > Scarabaeidae > Popillia > Popillia japonica. The sequence goes on along the minus strand of SMLS01062288.1, from coordinate 3,050 downwards.
AAATATGTATGTATTTAATATTATCTAGTTTGCCCTATATAACATGTGTTACAGTCCTTGCCGTTTACGCTAGTTTTTATGTGCTTCTTGAATCTTTACCTTCACTATTAAGTTATACCATAGTAAATATTATGTGCCTTTGGAACCAAGTGAAATAGGCAAACACTCACTGATAGTTGACAACTGATGGAATGGTAGGAGAGTGATTGAATTATTTGAACTACAAAATTCATTTAATCTAATTGAATCGATTAATTGGAATTACTAGTTTAAGTTTGAAGACAACATATCAAAACAAAACGTTATAAAACTGATTCCATCTAATCGATAGTTTGAGCTGTTGCTGGTGTTGTACATTTTACAAATTAAAATAAATTATATTCAAGCCACAATATTTAGAACCGTTGTAGCAGTTTCAACCTTTCTAGGTAATTTTCAAAACTAAAATGAATTACGATTATTAAGCCATTTTTTATGCACAATATTTTTATAAAGATTATTATATCTGATAAATATTTGAATAGCTGAAATATAATAGCCTTCTATTTCCGTTAACGAACAACAATGCATAATGCCCGTAAAGATGCAAATCTTTTTAGATTTATCCAAGTGCGTAGCCCTTATTTTTACATTACCATACAAATAGTGAAAAAACCTAATGCTCTTTATACAAAACGGCTTCACTAATGTGCGGCTGTAAATCATAACCTGTGCGGTAGAGAACTTTACCTTTGCCTGTTATATTAAATCTCGATTGTATTACTCTAGGAACGACAGATTCTAATTTATCTGAGTTTTAGTGCAATTCATCCTAAGTTCTCTTCTTAATACTTTTATAATACAATGGAAATGTTTATGCTAATCTGCTGTTACATACGTCTGGTACGCCTGCTTTTTTATATTCAAAATTTTCGATTGTGAAATGGATGGGGTTTACTCTTTGGCGCAGAGAAAGTGCCTTTAAAAAGGCTATTCGTGTGACATCTAGTTGGTATCTTGATTTAAATGGTTTTATGTGTCGTGTACATGTTACATTTGGCTTGGTGGTTTGATCCATCGAGATATTTAGAATAGCTTGTATGATAATGTACACGGATTTTATGTTTCTATTTAAAGTTTTTATCTAGCTTTTATGCCGAAAAGAAATAAAATGACCGTTCCTCGAAATTTAGTGCTAGAGTATGATGTAACGAAAAGATTAAAAGATAAAGAAGAATTTATGCTCAGTTTTTTCTTTGGACTTATATTTATAATTGATGATTTAATGCTTCAAAAAAGTAAGTAATTTCAATAAATAAAACCATTCTATTAAACGCATAAATAAGATTATATATCTTATATTAGTAGTATTATAGTCTTAAAGTATTCACAAGGAAAATTAACTTAACTAATTAAGTTAGAATAGTTTATGTACAATAGGAATGCAATAAAGTTTTGTTTATTTATCCTATCTAATAGCTTCAAAAGAATAATGTCTTAAGAAATAGAACAACAAGATGGTTAAATGATAGCAAATGCGCTGAACACCACGTCTTAACGTGTCATTGATGCTCTTTCATCCTTGTTTGAATTGAGCGTCCGGTTTCCCCAATGTAAACTGAACCATAATCACGAAGAATTGAATGCCTTTAGTTAAGAGAGTATTACGGGATTCCGTAGAAAGGGAAGAATTTGAGAGATCTTGTTTAATGGTTTACAAGTGGTTTTGATATTCTTCCTACGAAGAATTCTGCCGGTGTGGTCGTGAATGTAGGGGAGAACAGTGGTAGTTTCATGACTGCTAGTTTCCTGTGTTTTTTTAGGAATTCGTGGAAGACAGTTTATGACGTTTGGTATATTGCTGGAGCTATATCTATTCTGAATTAAATTCCTTGTGGATATTATCGGGTTGAGAAATTGAAAATGCTCAATAAACAAGGAAGCGGATGGTTTTTGTGCTGGATGATGCTGCCAGTTGGCGTGAAGGTATCGAACCGTATGTGTGGGTTTCCTATACACAGAGAGTCCTAAGAGACCATTTTGTAGATGATTTACTAATACATCCAGAAAGGGTAGGAAACCGTCAGAATGGTGAGTGTTAATAAAATCCAGGAAGGTTGGAAGGGTGTTTTTGGCATGAGGCTAGCCGATAAAGCCTGGCTTCAAAAGCTTCGATAAAAGTATTAGCAACCACCGGGGAAAGCCAAGAACCTATAGCGGCTCCAGGGGTTTGTTGGTAATATTTTTCTTGGAAAGTAAAATATGTTGAAGAGAGGCATTTTTTGACTAACTTGGCTGGATCTGGAGATTGATTGTCTTGAACTAATAGTTGATGGATTATGGCGACGGAATTGGTGATGGGCACATTCGTGAAAAGTGAGTTAACATCGAAACTAATAAGATCCTCAGGTTCGACAGAAATTTCAGAGATGATTTTGACGTGAAGTGAGAGGAATTTAATATGTGAGATGGATTTTTGAATTGAGAATCAAGTCACTGCTAGCCGGAGAATAAGTGATTTGTTGTATGCATCGCAAAGGTTTAGTATGTTTTAAGGGTTTTGAATATTTCTATATGTGTAATACAATTTATAAGCGCAAGAATTTTTGTTGAAGCATATTTCTGTATATGCATAATGGCTTGGTGTCAGCATATGCAGTGACAAATTCCTGAAAGTTTGAATCGTCTTTTTGCTGCTAAGAAATTTCTATATTCAACTGGTAGATAAAACACTGTAGATCATGTGTTTTCATCAACAGTTTTCACATTCGACGGAATAACTTTAAAATTAAATCACTGGGGACGGTCGATGGACCGTAGTGGTACATTCAGCAATGCACTTTTCAAGGGCGTACTTGACGTTGAGATACTGAGTTCTGTGTATGTTAGGTTCTTTGTCGCGTTAGCTCAAATGTTCAAATTTACATTTATAGCGGGCAACCGGTTTCTAATGTTTCTACTCATTACTGGTATGAATTTTAATATTTTATGAATAATACGTATTCTTTTTTGTCAGTTTCTTGTTTGTCTTATTTGTGAGACAATCCAACAATATACGAAACTAAAATCAA
>SMLS01062287.1:0-11990 GCA_004785975.1 Popillia japonica | reverse complement strand
ATAACCGAAAGATACGCTTGGGAGAGGGTTTTATTAATTTTTTTTTGTCTGCTTTGAGAACATGTTAGGTCTGTTCTTGCAGAATGAAATTTGCTAATAATATATTCAGTATTAAAAAAAATTGTTTGTACAGATCCAGAAAGACAGAAAAATCTACTACCAAAGTGCTGCCCTCTAGCGGAAACGTCATGACGACTACGAATTTAAAGATTATGTTTGCATAAATGCATCTGGAGCGAGCTTCTAGAACAGCTTCTAGCTTGGCTACCATATAGATCTTTGACAGATCTATTATCATGTAGGCAGTTCAAGATTAAATGGTGATTTTGTCAACCTGAAGAGTGGAGAAGCTTTGAGACCGTTCAGAAACCAATGGCAGCTTCCTCGTCATGCTATTCCCGTCTTCCTAATGGAAGAGTCTACATTTAGGTATTGGGCATTCAGAGGGACCAAAAAAAATTCTGATAATACTGGTGTACCATCTCCATGCTAGAGCACTGCAGGCTGTCAAATTCTCCTCAGAGGTGATAGTAAGGATAATCTGCTCAAATAAATGAGCTCTGGATAAATGAGGTCTTGGCCTGCCTTTGCAAGAACTCGTAGAAGAAGGCGAATCCTTCCAGCAGGACAAATGAATACTAAAGGTAAGTACTTCCAAGAGCAGCAAAGTGGAATTCAACCTATCGGTCATGTACAAAAGTACTTCTGGAAGGACCTTCCTTTAGGAAGACTCCACGAGGAACCTTCCTCTGGTTTCTATATGCTTTCAAACCACCGAATAGTTCAGATTTTGAAAGCTAGAGGATCTGGTGACGAAGAACCACCAATTTGGGGACTTCTCTTTAATTTTTCAGCCTCATGCACTCACCATTGCGACTTGACAAGGAAGCTGCCCTCAAAGCAGAGCCAGACCACGTGGAACCCCACGGATTCTGAACGTGTTGCGCTACATGACTTCCAGTTCCACCGACTTCCGTCATTATCCGCCATCATCGACCACATAGCAAATTAACCCACACTTCTGCGTTCATTGAGCCTTTATCTGACAAAGAAGCTGCCTTCAAAGCACCGCAAACTGGCAAATTCAGTTTAGAGGTGGTGGATTGGTAACTGGAATAAATGGAGCTTAATAGGTTGATGTCTAGAGTGTTTTTTGTTGGGAAGGAGCCGAAAAGTTGGCCTTCATGTACTTTCCTGTAACGAGTCAATTTTATTATCTTGGAAAAGTCTAGTGGAGGAATCAAAAAAAGTTTGAAAATGTCTTGGGCTGGTGTGGCACAATAGTCAATGCGTCCCATGGGGGCAACTTGTTTTCTTCTTTGAACTACATTACGTTAGGGGGTTGGGGCGGCACCACGGGCCTCTCTCACCCCAACCTTTTCCAAGTCTATTGTGATCCCCATTAATCCTAGATGGCGTCTTCTAATTTTGCCCTCCGTATGAGACTTATCGTCTTTTAGAGTGGAATTTTCTGTACCCAGCACTAGAAAGCTTGCAGATGGACTTGGGTTCCTTCCTTTTCTTCCTCATTTTGATGGTTTTTCTATCTTTACCCAGCAAGTCTCTAGTGAATTCAGGCTACTGTTCCTTTAAGAACTATTTAGCCTGTCTTTGTTTTGGTGATTTTTGCCACTATTCCCTGGTCTTGTTATGCATCCATTTGTCGATGGATTTCTTGATTTGTGATTCGGTGGTGTTGAAGGGTGGGCCGGCCTCACGAATTGTCTTGGCGAACCTTGTCTGGCCAGATTGTCTACCACCTCATTTGCTTCCACGCTCTGGCCGCCTTTCTGCCTGGGAATCCAGGCCAAAGTTAATTTTTTTTGGGAAGCCACCTCGTTTACGTAACCCCAAACCAGTTTGGAGTCAACGCTTTCTGAACTAATTGCTTTAAGTGTTGCTTGGCTCTCTGGGAAGATAGTGACACTTTTACCGGGCTCGGTCCATGTTTCTTCTGTCCTCGCTGAAGAAGCCTTCCTAGGCATTCTTCCGTCCTTACGAACTAACTTAAGGACCATTTTCTGTATACGTAGCGGATGAGGAAACCCCCCCTCTTGGGTGGTGATCCTTGTTAGTGCTTTCCTCTCTCCGTCTCTAGTCGTTAATGTTTGCATATCTAAGCTAGTCTGGTCCTATTTCGTCCTTCTTTTACTACATCCTGCATTCGGCATCTTCCCATCCAATAATTAAACATTAAAGAAAAAAATTAAACTCCCACACCACCACCAACCTACAATTCCCGACGAGATATCCATTTATCTTGCTTCCCTAGTTAAATCATCACCATCCATACTAATATGAATATCAATTAATATCAATTTAATACAACCCGGCGATGGAAATTATACCCCAACTGAAAATATACTCATCTCGGCCGCTAGCCCACCATACAACAACGAACTGGTTTTCGAGAATCCTTCCAGCCGGGCCCCGGCACGTCAAAACAATGGGAACAATGTCGGTCGCCGAATTATTTCGCTAATATTAATTATTATGAATCTGGATTTCCGTCTTTGTCGCTCTCGGTATCGTTCCAGGTTGCCTTCCGATATAATAGTAGCTTACGCTACCTAATATGCTAAGGTCGTATAATATAGCCGGTAACTAACGTGTTGCTCAGCGGTTCGAGTATTTAGGCTTGCCTGTATAGGTGATGCCGTTGGAATTATCAACGTGTTATTAATTAAATTTCGAGTACGCGAATTATGTTACGGAGTATCGGTGCACTACCTACCTACAATTTCATGTGATATATAGGTCTGCAACGGTTAAGTCGGTTGAAGGTATTAAATTTCAGACTAAGCTGTATTTACTCGTTTGATGGATGGGTATTGTTCAAGTTGTGTGTATCTAAGAGAATCATTCTTTTGTTTGTCACGGTTTCATAAGCCTTCAATACCAATATGGCGCCTTTATAACAGCGTTAGAGCTGTATCTTTGGTACTGAGCATTGCTTTGTTGATCTGCTGGTAGAGGATTGTATAGTAGTCTTGGGGGAGGAGGAGGACGGAAGGGGGAGGGTGAAGGTAACAGCGCATCAACAGATTTTTGGGTGTTTGAAACAAGATTATGGAGACAATTCTCTGAAGGAACCAACCACAAACAAGTGGTTAAAAAGGTTCCGGAAAGGATGAGAAGAGGTGCCCCAGTACGGCCCTCCATATCGAGTTCTGAGGGAAATGTTGAACGAATTCGGGCTTGTGTTCTTAAAGATCTTCGAATGACGGTTAGAATGATAGCTGACCACCTGTCAATCCCTTAAGAAAATCATTCACGAAATTCTTGGTTCTGAAGGTCTTGACTTCAGAACAGCAAGCAAAGAGGGTTGCTTGCTGTTAGCATTGGTTGGAAGAAGATGAAATGGGGGACTTTCTCGACCAGGTCGTCAGTGGAGATGAGTCTTGGTTTTACGAATTCGACGTGGAGCTTAAATCTCGAAGCAAGGGGCGAAAATTAAGGTCCAATGTGAAGACAATGTTTGATTGTTTTCTTTAATTCTCGGGGCATTGTTCACCAGGAATTTGGCACAAAGGGGTAGATGGATCCTTCGTCACGACAACGCGGCCGTTCACACTTCGCTCATATAACCGTGGTGGAACACACTTATTCACCCAATTTAGCCCCCTTGCGACTTCTTTCTGTCCCCAAAAAGCAAATGGTGCAAGAGTGCAAATGGCAACGCTTGGGGGATGTGGAAGCCAACGATGCAGCAACACCACGGCAATTGAAGAACCTCACAACTGAAGATTTTCACCGAATTTGTCAACAGTAGAAATGGCGTTAGCAGAAGTGCATCTTGTCTCAAAGGGAGTACTTTGAAGGAGACCATATTGAGACTCCCTGGGATTAGAAATTCCCGAAACATGCATGGTGCGGAGCCTCCTTTTCCGCCACTCTACCAAATCTGCGAATAGCATATAATGATCTTGTCAGGTGGGACAGCATGTGTTCTTTGCAGGACACAATCTCGTCAAACCAGATGACCTTGAAACTTCACCGACCCTTTAGTGACCCTGCCGGTACTAAACTGTAGTACATAATTGGAACTTCTCGACAGTTAATTGTTACTTTGCAGCATCGTCTAGGACTTCTTCCACCGTGCCTGATAGCTGTTGTCTTAGTAAGAGAGTATTTTAACATAAGTAATCGGTGTAAGGATAGATCCCTGCGGTACTCCCCTGTTTAGAATCGTCATTGCCGACATTTTTTGGGTGCAATTTATGTGGTTTTACACTAACTCATGGTAGGCGCAGTTGTAAGCTTTTGCTAGATCGCAACACAGTACCACACAATTAGCGCTCTCTATACGAAGTTTGGTAATTAAGTATCCGGAAAAATGTTTTTGCAGTCGTTTTGGCAACACTGCGTTCCAACGCTTGGTCGGGCATGGTAGAAGTGACCTTGAACTAAACTCCATCCAAGTTTCAACTCGCTTCATGTGGTAGTCTGCGTATCATGCCGAAGGAGTAAACGTATGTTTCGCAATTCTGTACATGCACATCTACTCCAGAAATTGTTTGGTTGGTTAAGTGGAGGAAATCCAAACGTTCACAGCATTGAAAGAAATGTATTGCGACAATTTAAAGGGCAAAATCGTCCTTCTAAGAGCGGTGCAAGAAGTTTGAGGAGGAGCTAGAGGAGAACGATGACGCTCTGCGCTCTTGTCGACCAGCAACCCCACCTATCTGCAAAAAGCCGAGCAAGTGTTTAGGCATGAGGAAAGTGTGGGCCAAATTGGTTCCGAGATTGCTGACTTCCAACTAGAAGGAACCTCGACAACGTATTTCTCAGGACGGACTCGACAACTGGGGAATGTTGTGATTGTGTGATTCCTGGTGATAAGAGTTGGATATTCCAATACGATTCAGAAACCAAACGTCGGAGTTGCGAATGGAAGAAGCCCGGGAAGCCGAGAACCAAAAAGGCGCAGATGAAGGCCATGTTTATCACATTTTTCGACTCCAATTCAGGCATCATTTTGAAAGAGTGCGTGCCCAAGGGGCAAATCGTAAATATTGTCTACTATGTTGAGGTTCTGAAGACATTGCGGCGCCACCCTACAGCCCAGATTTAGCCCCATGTCATTTTTTCCTCTTACCTAAAATGAAAGAGGTGCTCAAGAGGACTCAGTTTGCTACCAAAATGGTAATGAAGTAGGTATGTACAGAGGTAATGGACGCTCTTTATGAACAAGCTCATACATACATACATACAATTACATCGGAGCACTTTTCTTCACGAACCCGTCCGCTACGACAGTACCTTAACGGTCATTAATGCCCGCGCACACTCTAGTTGGATCTGTATTACATATTATTATCATTACAATTACAACGAACACACGCTGTTTGCTCCGAATGCACTCGGATATCCTCTCGATATTATTATCCTGCCGGCTGCGCCACATTTTCAAATCCGACCGGAACTGGAACTACGACAATATCTGGTAGAGCAGTACATATTAGTAGTAGTGTTCTCGTATTTGCGATATTGGGGTTACGTCGAACATGCACCGGTCAAACAGCGAAGATCATATCTGCGGTTGTTCGGGGCGAAACGCACACGATACACTAACAGGACGATCCGATTAGTTGTGAAGCACGTGTGCGGTGGTTGTTTGTTTAGACGAATTAAATTCACGTTCGTGTTGATGGGTTGTTAGTGTGTGCGTTTAATCGCTGTGCGTTTTAAATTAAATTAGAAAATTGCGACGACGCCTTAACGTCTAAGGGGAAGGAGTTAAATTGGCTAGCACGGTCCGATTTTCGTTGAAAAGCTAACGATTTCACAATGAAATCGACTTTCTTTTGTTAGATTTAATTAATTAATTAAAATCTTACGCAGCTATTGTTGGGCCCTGACACTGATGTATTAAGGTCTTGTTTCGTTTTAGAATATTCTTTCAGGGGATTTTAGCATACAGCGTTAAATAATCAATTACACTTTTGGATATAATTGACGAGTACACCCGAATTTGGTATAGAAGTAGTACCAAACTAGTATAACTCATGCGGAGAGTGCTCGCCGTAAATCTGCTGGGACGGGATGCATCAATAGCTGGAGTATCCCCCGCTAGCGGCCCGCACCATCCCTACACAAGGAGGTATGAAGCCAAGAAGTCGTCACCGAGAGGGATGGCTCAACATTAACCGGGGAAGCCGGATAACGTTGAAGCCTCCGACCGATTACATCAAAAACATGTTCGATCGGATTCAGATCCGGAGAATGAGCTGAGTATGGAAGCATAGGATGCTCTTCCACAAAGGTCTGTACTACACGCGTGACGTGCGTTCGATAGTTGTCGTGGGCCGTCGAACGTAAGAAAGCACAACGGGGCCGTAGCACCTCATCTATGTATCGGTGACCCGTCATCGGCTACGCGTGTACAGCAGCGGGTGACGTGTACGTCCTCTATAACAGCATCCCCTATCATAATGCCTGGCTGGCGGAGGATATGGCATGATTGAACGCACCGCCTGAGTAGGTGCTCACCAGATCGTCTACGAACCAAAATTCGCGCATCAGCGACGCCCAATTCAAATCTTGATTCGACGGAAAAGGAAATGTGCCTCTACGATGCCTTGCGTTGACCCATTGGTAGTGTGTGTGCGGTATTCGGGAGCGAGTGGAAGCCGCTGCATCGCACGATACGCCCGCTACTAAACGCACCCGTACACTTCGCGTAGGGAGTGCGCTTTCCTTTCCTGCTGGGTAAACGACTCGAAGTTGCCTTGAGGACGACGGACGCGACGTTACAGGAGAGCGCGGTCTTCGCGTGCTGTGATCGCTAGGGGGCCGTCCTGCTCACGGCTGAAGGCGCGTACGTCCTACTTCAGTCCATTCTCGCCATGCCCGTAGCACAGCCGGCAACGATCGCTCGAGACGGCGCGTGATCTCATGGAAGGATACACTCACCATGTGCATCCCCACAAACATTCCTCGCTCAAACTCGCTTAAGTAGCGCGATCAAACCGTAATTATGCAGCGAATACAAGTACATACAGGAGTTTTAAATCACACTAAGAACGACCGGTTTCTCCCACCCCCCGGTATTTTCCACCTATCGAAGGCGCTCTGTAAAAAATGCGGCGATATGAAACCTTGATGCTCCGCAAATTTTATTGATGTATCTTCACTCGTTCAGATTATTCAGGATGTGCTCGTGTATTTTAGGCTCTATTTCGATGAAAAGGAAGAATAACTAATCAAGAAAACGCTAGATTTGTATCTTTAACGTTAATATTCCGAAATGCAACCGCTGTTCGGTAAACTCCGATTTGTTTGCTTTAAATTAGGATTATCCCGGCGGGTAGAGCAGGCCAAACACGCCTCCATTCGATAGTTCATGCTTCATTAAATACGAAAGCCTCGATCTACCCAATACATCTAGTACTACATTGAAGACTGGCGGTTGTGGTGAATCATTGAAATTCGAACACTGTAGAGGGAATTGACGCGAACTGTCCTCACCGACGTGCACTAATAAGATAGGGCCGTCGCCTGTCTCTACGTCGGTCACCCTATCCGGCCGAAATCGAATTATTGAGACCTTCCCGTGCGCTGCGCTGTACAGCTTTGAAATTAGGGCTATTTCCCCCCGGCTTGCGGGTGGTCGATACCACATCTGAGATTCGGATATGAAATTTTCAACTGGATTGTGAAATAAACGATTGGTTAAGTAGGATTCATTGATCAGGATTGATTTGTTCAACTTGATTTTTTGGCATCATAAAGACTATAAGGTAGGTCAACTTTTTATCATTGTTTGGCATCATTTGGAAGCCGAATAGCGTAATGTCGTCATAATGTGAAACTATCACATTGCTATCAAAAGTCAATTTAAATAAATGATTCCTTCTGGTTGTAACACTTTTAATGTCACTGAGTATACTTAAACGTAAGAGGCGCCCATCTTCAGGGAAATTTCGAAACCGATCCGGATTTTATAGCTCGCCATATACATACCCCTAGGTACTAAAGATTCTTCGAGGGTACTAAATAGGCTGTGTGCGGCTGGGGTTTCCCCCCTTTTATCGCGAGTGCAATTCTTGTTATAACACAGCAATGTTTCTTTTGCTGCTTCCGCTTTTATCGGAGCGCGCGAATCGTCGGAAAAGTTCCCATCTAAAAATCATCCGGACGAGTTTCCGATTGTAACTGTAGGCTGGTCGTCCGGGCAAGGACGGAACGTACGCGAACGTAGAGGATGGCGTGTGTAGAATTTGCGACGTTTCCACGTTTTTAGATTATTTATACTGCGCCGAAAAGTCGAAACACGTATTTACCGGGAAGTTAAGGAAAAGTTGGCGGGCGTTCGTCTCGCAGACTTTGCCGGAAGTGTGTTGTGAATTTACATCTAATGACGGTCGAAGTTCTTTCTCGCGATAAATTTTGATGTATTGTGTATGAAATTACACGTGCCGACTTCCTGAATAAGTACACATTGTGTTCGGGGAGCAGAATAGGGCAACTTTCGAGGTTAGATATATATCTATATACAGGGTTACCTTTAAATACCCGAATCTGAAAACTATTACTACTGAAAAAAGGAAATTTATTTGTAAGACATCAAAAATTTTCAAATTCTAGGCCTGAAAAATGCAGTTATAATAGCGTATTGAAACGCAGCTGGCTGGCATTTGCACGAGACCAATACAAAGAGACACAAACATCTAGGTTGGCAGTTGAGTGGCCCACAGCGCTCTCTCTATGAGCCTTCCTCGTTTTCCTAAGGCCGAACGGGTGTTCCTGAGCCCTTCTTTCCTCTATGTGAGCCTTAGGAGGCTGAGTGTGTGGGTGTTGTGTCGCTGTTCAGTGTAGAGCTGACGGTGAGGGGAGTTGTTTTCAGCTCACAGGGTTACGTCCCTTATAGCCATGGCCCTTCTAACTGCGGTCCTGGGTGGAGTTCTGTCCGGGTCCAGGTGGGCAAGTCGCGCTACCAGTGGGCTGTCGGATCTGCTGATTCTCTCCATGGTCTTCTAGGAGACGTTAGTGGCGAACTGCTGAAGTGGGGGGACGCCGTGGTTGTCCCGCAGCTGTTGGTTCCTAACGAAACAGGGCGCCCCGGTGATTAGTCGCAGGATTTTACTCTGTGCAGCTTCCAGGCGCTTTAGTTGGGTTTTTGCCACGCTGGACCAGGACAAGGAGCCGTAGGTGAGTATAGGGCGCATGAAGGTAAAATATAAGAGGATTTTTATTCTTAGCGAAAGGGCGCTTTTAGGAGACAACAGAGGGTACGGGAGATTCCGGGCGTTTGCGAACCTCCCCAAGGATTTGGTAGTGTGATCCCTCAGGGTCAGCTGGGAGTCCAGCTCCATGCCAAGATAGCGAACCGAACGGCTCCAGGGGAGTCTGTGGTCGTTGACAAAGGTGTTGTCAGGCGGTGGACGAAGTCGTCTCGTAAATCTTACTGCTACACATTTAGACTCATTGATCTTCAGCGTCCACCTGGAAGTTCAGTCCAGAATTTCGTCCAGCGAGTACTGGAGTCTGCGGGGAAGGTGGTTTTCGTCCCTTTCGTGGCCAACTCCACTCCCTTTCGGGCCCTTGTCGGCCATGTAAAGTATGAATAGACTTGGAGCAAGGAGGGAGCCCTGACGGACGCCCGCCACCATTTGCCTGCGAGAGGAAAGCTCGCCGCCCTGACGAGCAGAAAAGGTTCTGTTCTGAAGGTAGGACCAGACGATTCTTACCAGACGAGGATTTAAGCCCTGCGCTATCATTTTAAAGATGAGGCCCCGGTGCCAGACCGTATCGAACGCCCTGGGCATGTCAAGAAAGACAGCACCCAATGTTTCCTTGCTCTCCAGGGAGTCGCGAATGGCCTCCGCGAGGCGGAAAAGCTGGAAATCCGTCAATAGACTCTCACGGAAGCCAAACTGTTCGCTCTGGATAGACTCGTTGATGAACATCTCTTTGATTCTGGAAAGCCTCTACGATCGTGGCGAGGCAGGATATTAGTGAGATTGGTCGGTAATTCTGGGGAAACAACTGCTCCTTGTCTGGTTTCGGGATGAAGACAACCAGAGAGTGCTTCCAGATAGCCGCGAAATGGCCAAGGCGGAGAACCCCACTTGGGCTTCTCATTAGGGGATTTGCAGAACAAGCTCGTGAATTTATACAAAATTTCGCCAATAAACAATTAGACTACGATTCGACATAATCCGAATATTCAACGCACTAATTAGTTTAATTCTGCTGGAAGATTATTTACCATCATGCTACCTACGTATATACATTTATTGTATGTATATACACATCTACCTTTCTAAGCTTCACGGTTTAGAATTTTAGAATAAAAGCTGGCGTGGTAACAGGAGACGGGAGGACAAGGATCTTATAACAGGAACTAAGACGCTATATCTCCTAAAGAGACAGAGAAAGCAAGCTTTCTGGAGAGAAACCTTCAAATATTTACGCAGGAATTTATTACATTAACATACCCCTATTTACTTTGGAAATGAATCGGGACACAACGACGTGCAAACTCCATCTCGTACAGCGGGAGGCGGCGCGGGTACCGGGGGTGTATTCCTACAGATTATGAATGTTACATACATATTTATATCTGCGGAATCCTTTATCCAAGAAACTTTTGATTACGTTGGTGTATATCTCCCTATCCTTCTCGCTCTTCGTAGTTGTATATTATCGGAGTTGTAACAGTGGTATATGAGGCGTGGGGGAGGAGGAATATGTAGATAAAGGGTACATATATATTTGAGATCTAGCGGTGGATGCGGGTATAATTTATTGTTGATTAATTTGTTTGAAGTATGTTTAAATACTGTACGGCTGTGGAATTTCTAAATGGCTGGTTTGTATTGTGGAAGTGATACGAGCAGGTAATCCCCGGAAAATTGGTTTGTACGCTACTTGTTTTGTGCACGTTTTAATAATACCTAATTTCTCATTAATTACAAGTGTACTGAAGATGCTGATTAATCTCAATCACATTGAGTCAAGCAGCTACTGATGAAAACAAAACAAATATACTGAATTCTTTTGCAAATGGACTTAATAACAACGATCTAAAATCTATAATAAAAGTACAAAACTATCTGATCGTCAGTGAAGACAACACAATCCCACCGCAATTAATAATTGGGGGCTGGCTGTGATTATTATAAGTATGTTGCGGGGGCCGTTAGGCCTATGTAATTTCAGCCTTGACGGGGTTAAGGATAACAAGCTTCTTACAGGAATTCAAACAAGTTAAGTAGAATGCAAACAACATAATCCCACCGCAGTTAATTAATTCGGGGCTGTCTTTGGTTATTATAAGCATGTTGCTGGGATCGTTAGGCCTTAGCGGGGTTAATGATAACAAGCTTCTTACAAGAATTCAATCAAGATAAGTTGGATGTGTTGCATAATCTCACTGCAATTAATAATTCGGGACTGGCTTTGGTTATTATAAGAAAGTGTGGGAGGGGGGAGAGGGGGGGGGGGGGGGTTAATTTCAATCTTAATAATAATAATAATAATATTTCTTTATTATTACCATAAAGCAAGAAGTACAGAAGCAATAAAGCAAAATATAAAAATAAACAAATACAGTAATAAATAGTGACATTCAGACCAGTGTGTAAACACAATGTCTGTTTTTCAATGTCACCGATAAATATGTGTATCTAATTTACTCGTGCACAAGAGAGAAAAGAAAATCACACGCAATATATTAAAAAAAAACTAGTGAACAACGAAATAATACTTATACAGGGTGGGGCACCACTGTTACGTTTTATTTTCTCTTTTAAATAGATATTTTAGCGCCTTATATTTGTCTTCCCGTTATACGCTTAGCTCTGTTGGTCAACGGGTATCGGTTCGCTTGTTAGCGACTGCGCGTCTTATTCTCGGGAGACTTCTCCGATAGCCATCTTGTCTCTCCCCGTTTTTTTTGATCTCGACCCGTCGGAAGAAGAGCAGCTGTATTGAAGACCTCCGGAATCTCACCTTTAAACACGTGCTAAGATATTTTTGGTATT
>SMLS01062286.1:0-29189 GCA_004785975.1 Popillia japonica | reverse complement strand
TAGAGCTTCTAAAGTGATGTAACAACGAATTTAAATCTCATTTGCATAATTTAAGACTGGCTACTTGCTGTACATTTATCTATTTATCTATAGCTGCTTATTATCATGTGAATACAATACAATACAATACAATAGTTTATTCATCTAGAAGACCTCTACAGGTATAAGATAAGTCATAAAAGCACACAAAAAAGAGGATAAAAATACAGATTTGGATAACATTGCTTATGTTACAATACGTTATCTAAATTAAGTAATGCAATGTAATAAGAGAAGCAGAAAAAAATAACCTACGTAGGTATATGCAAAACTAAAGAATTCTTTACGATTACCTATGGAAGACGTTATTTTGCAGAAACTTTACCAATTCTATTTTAAACAACCCTATACTAGTTACATTTTTAATAACAGTTAGTGATTAACCTACCCTTCATCTATATCTAAAAAAGGACCATTAGGCAGATGTAAATAGTAATAATAATAACACAAATATTCACTGGATCTCTTGGTGCCGAAGTAGAACTCTAGATCACTATCACCCACAGGACACCAAACACTTGGATAAATGCCAACGCGTTTCGACAAACTTTAAATTTTATTATCGCCTTGATAATGACAGCATTGCTGTCGAAACGCGTTGGCATTTATCCAAGTGTTTGGTGTCCTGTGGGTGATAGTGATCTAGAGTTCTAATAACAATAACAATTATAATAAATATAATTGCCTTTTATTAAGATGGAGTAAAAGAAAACAAAATATCAAGTATACATAACAAGGCTATTCTATTCTTTTGATCAATTTAAATCCATCTACTGGCGAATTGGTCGATCAGTAACAAATCATCTTCAACAATCATAGTATGTGCATTAGTTACAGTTTAAACTTTTCGAATCGTTAAAACAAAAAGTTTCATTGCACTGATGTTACATGGTTGCTAATATATTGTTTTCTTTTTGCAAATAACGGTAAGAACAAAATTTGGCCTCATACGCTGTGTTAAATATTTATGTCATCCAGTAAAGAAATCATTTTCATGTTAAGGTTATAGCTTTATTGTCTTCCTAGATTGCATTTTTCCAACTACTATATTTGCGTATATAATTTGGCGATTAATTTGGTGCAACCTATTTGAATCAGAACCAGAATAGAGCACACCAAGTGTGTTAACCTCAACTTGATCTATAATAAATTCTCCGTCAAAATCGGCGTCTTCGTGCAATTTCTGGATAGTTAATTCGTTTGTATTGTAATCATAGGTAAATTGCAAATAATGATAAAGCGAGTTCCTATAATCAAACGATTCTAAATCATCAAAATAAAAGTTACCAGTTGCTTGTAAACTAGTATCTAAAAAGATGCGTAAAGTATAACTTTTACCACGTTGTTCCTCTGTTGATCTAACTTCATCGTCTATTATAAAAACTAAACTACCACTTCTATAATAATAAGGAGCAGAATCCATATCAACAGCAATTTCGTAGTATCCTTCTCCAGAATACCCTAGGTTGTTTTCTAGATCATACCAATACGCATCACTTCCACCTGGAAAATATGTTTGAATACTCTCAGCTCCTTCGTGTAATACTGTAGCGGCCATAATATCACTTCCAATAAGCCATTGTTCGTCAATAGGTAATACAGCTTCGTCAGCAGGATAATGATAAGAAAGAGGTCGAACTATAGGATCACCGGTAATTTCGTGTTCGAAAAAGAGTGTATACCAGTACGGTATATGTGCATATCGAATATTTAAAGCTGATCTTATTCTCTCTTGAATTTCATCAGAATACAAGTACGGTTCTCTACGTTCAGTATCAGATGCTGAATGCGAACGATAGAAAGGATACCAGACTCCGGCTTGGTACCATCTCTGTAAGAGTTCTTCGTCAACATTTCCGGCAAAACCGCCCACATCAGCGCCACAAAATGCTATGCCAGCTAGTGATTCTGATAAAAGCATGGGGATGCTGACACGTAAATGATCCCAACTCGGACTATTATCGCCAGTCCACATAGCAGTATACCTTTGAGATCCAGCAAAATGAGCTCTAGTTAGAATAAACGGTCTTTTAGTTGGATCTCGCTTGAGCAATCCAGCGTACGTGGCTTGTGTTTGTTTAAAACCGTACATATTATGAACATCTCTGTGTTGAATTCCGCCGTAATGGGACAAGTCACCCGGCATCGTCAACTCATCGACTTCAAATACTGATGGTTCATTCATATCGTTCCATATATATAAATTTAAAGTTGTATTTGGGAAGTTTTCTAGCGAATATAATTCGCCATACCATTCTTGTGCTTCAGGATTGAAATAGTCGATGTAACTACTTAATCCAGGCCAGCATTCGCCCTCGTAAACGTCACCATTACTGTCTTTAACGAAGTAATCTCCACCCAAAGCCTGTTCGTATACGAAATATCCTTCTTCCACTTTTATGTGGGGATCACTGATTGCAACCATTTTTCTTCCTGTAAACAGGAAATGTTAAAATATATATCTACTTCGAACTATAGTGCATTGTAATACAATTAAGAATGCAAAATACAAATTTTGATCTATGCCTAATGACTAATATTAGAATTTAAAGGCTTAACAAGAAAATCAGATTTACCTGTTGCTGCAACATTATTTTGCATTCCTTCCGGATCTGGAAACGCGGTATAATTCCAAGTAAAGTATTTGTAACCATCAGAATAATCAATATCCAACCAAATAACATCCATAGGGAAATTGTGGTTGTCAAATTCAGCTACGACTGTTTCAACATCCTCTTGGCTCATGTAACTGTACCTACATTGATGGTATCCTAATGTAAAATACTGCGGTAAAGGCGTCACTCCTGTTAGTGTCGTATATTGTCTGACACAATCTCTTAAGGTAGGCCCAGCAAATAAAAATAATTCCAGTGCACCAGTCTCACTTATAAACAACGCGTCTACACCGTCTCCTTCGTTGGTAATATCGATGAATGTTTGGGCACCATTCATCCAAAATATCCCAGAAGTGATATCTGTACTAATCCCATATAGAACACCTATAGCACCATATAAAGCTTCTCTCGTATAAGCTGGGTATCCCCAATTATCCACGTTGAACATTCTGTAAGCGCTCAATCCTCCAGGTCCAGTTGATGGTAGAGATAAATTTTCGGCATGTTGAGGAATGCCGTACGCTGTATTAGCAATTGGGAAAGATATATCTAATGATAAAGATTTATCTTCATCTGCGGTATTAATTATTAAACGGTTGGCTTTGTTTATTTCGATAATCACTTGATCATCTCTTAACACTTCGATATAGAACGGACTTACGTATAAATATACTGACAAATCATCATCTACAGATAAAATTAGCAAATCTTCACTGATGGAAACTAAAGTTAATGATTGCTCAGTCGGTGTTCCATCCAAGACGTCATCCTTAGGAGTGTATCGAGAGTTATCGGCGTCTTGTACTGTTAAGCGGAAGGTATCGCCAACCAAAGCAGTAAAAGTAAACGAGAACGATTCTGCAGTTTGCTCGTTAATAAGATTTCCAGTTACGGAAGTATCAACTTCAATATTCGTGAGAGAATATGATCCGATATTGTAATTATATCGGATATTTGAACAAAATTCTACCTCATCGCAAGTGTACCAAGAATGAGCTGTCGCTAATAACGCTAAGACAGGAAGAAAACTAAACATGTTGGCAGCACTATCAATTTGCACTACTATTGAGTTATAGGGTACATAATCGTATTTATATAAGGATTTAAGGTATTATCGAGTAGCCATTTTTTGCGGTACCTTTTTTTGCATTTATAAGTATTCTTATCAACTGAGCTCAAGTACTTGTATTTTTAATTTGTATAAATATATATATAACCTGAAACATCTTTCACAAGAATGTGCCTTTCATATAGTTCACGTCGAGATAGATACGAATAAAAGGGATTTTCAAAGTTCTAAACCCCGAACGCAGACCAATTAAAATAAAAGCATTAAGCTTAATCTGCTCACTTCTTAAAGATATCCAGATTTTTTTTTTAGTTTTGCATGACACACTTTTACGTTGCAGAGACAAAACAGCATTCGATGAAGTTTTAAAAGCTAACAAAAACTAAACGAAGTCTAATTGCTTAAGGAATGAGATGGTATTGTATCTATGAGAAACTGTCTGGATTATGAGGATGCACAAGAATGGGTTTGAGAGCGAGGCTCTGTCAGTAACTCGCCAAGTATCTTCAGCGCTGTCGTGCGAAATATTGATAGCCGCCTTTACCCTATATGTATTGAGCCAAAATTACCAGCCACTTTCCCACAGTTCAACATTGACATTTATGACAAACTCTTTAGACTTGTTAGTACTGGTAGGTATTTTTTATTTGAGGCAAACAATAGGTACACATACAAAAAAATATTATTAAAATTTTTATTGCACACTGACACAACAGTAACAAAATAAAAAACAGTATTCCGAATTATTAAAAAACAAAAGGTCAAATAAAATATTTTTTTAGAGTGCTGGTGTTTTTAAATGGATAAACGTGAAGGAAAACAACGGAAATGTCTTATAGACATTGGACTTTTCTAGCTTTACTTTTGGCAAATTCATTAATAAGATTTTCAATATTCAGCTGCTTTAAAAAGTCACTCTATAGAAATGATAGCAAGATTTTCTAGCAGCTCCTGGCCCATTCTAGATCGTAAGTAATTCTTAATTTACTTTAATCTAGAAAATGATCTTTCGGCTGTAGCTACAGAAATTGGTATAGTTAACAATATACGTAATGCAATTGTAATGTTTGGGAATGAGTGGGTTAAGTTATTTATTGTAATGTAATTGAGTGTTTCTACTAGATACGTCACGTTTTTGTCGCAATTTTGCAGAAATTGCAATTCATGTAAAAGTTCTGTTCCGTCTATATCTTTTTCGTTTCGCTTTTTGTCAGTTAAAGCTTCTTCCAGTTTTTTACAAAAATTGAATTGATGTTGGCTTTTCAATAATAACACTTGCCTAATGGTACCTCTTTTTTTAATTTAATCAGACAGGAATGGAGACGTGTCTGTATTGATCAATCATTTCAAGAAAAAGTTTGAGACTCAAACTTAACATAAACGATTAGCTTCTCTGTTCTTTTGTTCGTTTTTGTTTGTTTTTGTTTTGTTGATGTTTACACGATACATGTTGATTATACACTAAATAAGTCCATATGTAATTATCACAGAACTTTGTCTATTATTAAAATTAGTACAAACGAGCCAACAGTTCAAGTAATAAGATATTTGGTTAATTATTTCCAATTAAACAGGGGAATTAATATAATTATACGAAAAATTAACAGTGTTTCAACGTTGATTTACTCTAAAATTCAGCTATACAATACAGTTGCTCAATATACACAATATATACAATTATTTTTAAACTTGTTCTCTTACCGGTTTTAAAATTAATATTCAGGTAGTAAATAAAACAATTTAACATATTTGCATAAGATATATTTACATATTTTTTACTCTCATACAAACGAAATGACAGTTGATTCCTTAACATTTATATTTCCAATATTTTCTATTTTCATAATAGAGCTATCATTTGTGTACGTTACTGCATACCTAGTGTTACCGTTAATAACAGCTTCTTTATAATGCGCTGGAGGTCTGTAGACCCAAATAGTATCAATGGTGAACACACCATCTGGATAATATGCGTCAGGATCTATTAATGTAACGGAAAATACATTATTGATGTGTTGCATGCGATAATAGCTATAAACACCATTTCTATAATTAAAGCTTTGATTATCATCTATATACAAAGTGCCCGTAGCATAGTTATTGACATCTAAAAATACATAAATGGTAAATGGATCGGAATGCATTAAAGCTGAAGAAGGCCTAGCGATTTCTTTCCTTGCCAAAATGCTACCGCCTCTGTGATATACTGGTACAGAATCCATTGTTACGAGAACTGGGGTATAACCGACTCCATAATACATGAGATTATTAGCAATATCAAACCATAATTCTGAAGCACCCCCTGGCATATACACTGAGACTATGGTAGCTCCTTCTTCGGCAACAGGATGAACTAAAATGTTCCGACCAACCAACCATTGATCATCCATATCTACTGTATTTGCATCAGAGGAATATACATATGATAGAGGCATTATTACAGGTTCGCCGTATCTTTCATGTTCAAAGAATCGTGTATACCATGTTGGCAAATAAGTATATCTCAATCTAAGGGCATTTCTAAAGCGGTTTAGTACTTCTTCTCTGAATAAATACGGTTCCCTTCTTTCCGTGTATTGATCAGCATGAGCTCTGTAAAACGGTAACCATGCACCAGCTTGATACCACCTTTGAAATAGTTCTTCTGTTACTTGTCCTGAGAATCCTCCAACATCTGCGCCACAGTAACTTATACCTGATATGGCTTGGGTTAGACACATAGGGAAACTTATACGCAGATGTTCCCACGAGGCATAATTATCACCGGTCCAAATTGCTGAATGTCTCTGAGTTCCAGCAAAATGGGATCTCGTCAAGATGAAAGGCCGCTTGTTATAATCATATCGCGCTAATAAGCCATCGAACGTAGCTGCTGTTTGCGAAAATCCATATATATTATGCACATCCCTATGAATAACACCGCCGTAATGGACTAAATCTCTCGGGAAGGTCTTTTCAAAGACATCAAATACGGCCGGTTCATTCATATCGTTCCAAATCTGCACTATGTCGGTAGCATCTGTAAAATTGTCCATACCGTACAAACTTGCATAGTAAGCAGAAGCATCTTCCTTCAAAAAATCTATCCAACTACTCAGCCCTGGCCAACAGTCTGCTTGATAATCAGTGCCATCTGGATTTTTAACGAAATAATCGTTTGCGGTAGCTGTCACCCATACGAAATATTCTGCATCGACTTTGTAATGTGGATCTATAATAAGCACTACTTTCCTACCGGTAGAGTTGACGAATTCTTGCAAACCAACAGGATCTGGAAAAGCTGTATAATTCCATGTAAAATATCGGAAACCATAAGTGTAGTCGATATCTAGCCAAATTACATCTAATGGTAAATCGTAGTTATCGAACTGCCTTACCACAGTCTCTGCGTCTTCTTGGGTTAAATAACTCCATCTACTTTGATGATGACCTAACGTGTAATGTTGTGGTAGGGGTGCAGTTCCAGTTAAGCTAGTGTATTGTTTAACGGCGGATTCTAACGTAGGTCCTGTTAACACGAAGATATCAATAATGCCTCCCTCACTAATAAAGAGTGATTGGACGCTGTTAGAGGTTCTAGCAATGTCGACAAAAGTTTGTGCGGAATTTAACCAAAATATACCGGCTGTGGCATTGACACTATGTCCGTATAGTACAGGAACTGCCCCGTAGAGGGCTTGTTGTGTTCCTATCGGGTAAGAGGGAAAATCTACGTTGTATAACCGATAAGGATTAAGTCCGCCCGGTCCAGTCGATTGTAATGACAATCTTTCAGCATGTTCCGGTATTCCATAAGCTGTTGTTGCACCAGGAAAAGTAAAATCGATAGCTATCGATTGGTCATCTTCTTGTGTATTAAAAGTTGTCTTGCCATTATCATTAATAATCACAACTAGATTACCATTTTTATAAACAGAAATTTTTAATGTCGCATAATCTAGTAATAATAAGGCTCCAGTAGAAGTTGTGATTTGCAGAGATTCCTGTCCAATTGTAGCAACAATTGGTAGTTGCACCGGTTCACCTTGCAGAGCTTGTGATACCCTGTATCTCGGATTCGATAAGTCATCAATGGTAATACGGAATATTTCGTTTTCTGTTGCAGAAATTGATAAGCTGAAGTTTCTATCACCAGCGCTGTTAGTTAAAATTGCATTAACGGAAGAGAAATTGAAGCCAATAGAGTATCTATTCAGAACTAAAGGAGCTGTCACGCCACCATTTCTAATACGATCGCAAAACGGTTCATCCGAGCAAGTATTCCACAACAACTGACCATAAGCGACACTTAACGACAGAACTAATATTAGGATGTGTTTCATTGTAAGACTATTCAAATTCTAACTACGTTATTGACCGTTTAAACGTTATTTATATCCACCTGCAGGCGATATGTTTCAAAACATGTTATATCCATTTGTTTCAAGTTATTATTATCGCAACTGGGAAACTTATCGATCTATACATATACATATGCAAAATATTTAGTAAGATTAAGAATTTGTAGCGGAGCTAGCGACTGTTCAGCAGAACCTAGAATCTCATTTAAGTATGTTTTCATAGTTTTACTTTCAGAATATTTAAAGTCGTGATAGTGTTATAGTATAGTGGGATACACAGATTAAAATTATCTCCGCAAGTATGAAGTTCAAGTGGTATTTTACAGAGCTAACCATATGAACTAACAAAATTTTATCGCCGTAAAATTGTTACAACAACCAACTTATTGTAATTATTAGCTTATTTTTTCTGTCAACTTATAATAGTGCTGTTATTAAAATCAACATTAACTTTCGCATAACAGGTATTATGTGCTACAGTTATTTAAAAATGGAAAACTCCTTTGTGGTCACTAAAGAAATTAAACAGATGTATAGTTCTAATACTAGTACTTATGTATTTAATTGCATTTAAATTTGTAACATGAGTTTAGTTGAAAAATTCAGCAAGCATCATGTGACGTGGACATAGTTTTAAATATGTCGCTTCTTAAAACTGACTACTTCACCTATAAAGTAGTACATATTTTGACAGCTTTATACATATTAACAAATATATATATTGAAAACTATACTACATATAATAATAATATTTAATTAATTAAGTAATAACGTGATAACAACAGGACGTACCCAGAAGCGCTATCCACAAATTTCAATGTCAGTATTTTTTGTCAAGCTCTAACAATTCTGTTCAAGGACCAGGGAAAAACATGGCAAAAAAACTTAGTCAAGAGCTTAATTTTATAAAATTCAGGCGTCATTAGGTGATTAAATTATTATAAATAATACTTAATTTTTCTATATCTGTTCTAAAATTGACCGCGTTATTTTCTTTTTTAATGTATATCATTTCATATATTAATCTTTTTTTATAACTATTTTCTTTTTTTAAATCCTAACATTTTCAAAATCAAAGTTATGTCATAATTCTTTAGAATGCTTAGACAAAGCAGTTTCTGCGGTTATGTTATGCATTACAGTGTATTGATGATTATACAATCGTTTTTTTAGATACTGTCTAGTTTGCCCTACGTAACGTTTATTACAGTCTTTGCATTCTAATTTATATACGACATCACTTTGATTATGTTTTTTAATCTTAGTTTTTAAATTTGTAAATAACTGTCTGTTATTGTATGGTGTAAATGAAATGTTTATATCTGATTTTTTAAATTCGTATTTAATTTTGTCACTTAAGTCGTTAATGTATGGAATTGTGTGATATATTTTAACATTATATTTATTGCCTGTGTTGTATATTTTATGTATTCGTTTTTTTATTAATTTCTCGTAAAATTCTTTTGGATAACTATTTTTGTCCAAAATTGATCTAATTTTGCTTAAATTCTCTTTCCTAAAATCAGGATGTGCTAATTTAATAGCTTGGTCAACTAAACTATTAATTACGCTTTTTTTTAAATTTACGGAAGTGTTTGAATACTAGTTTAGGTGTCTGTTGCTACTAGTGTCTTTTATATACCAATTCGTTTTTATGTTTGTGTTATTATGTATTATTTTAACATTTAAAAAATTTATAGAATTTTGATTTTCTTTTTCAAACGTAAATTTTAATCTGTCATGATAAGAATTAAATGTGTGTATTACATGTTCAATTTTACCTAACGGTATGCAACATATGCAATCATCTACATACCGCTTGTAAAATTCAACATGACAATTTAGTTTACTCAAAGAATCTTGCTCAAGATCCTCCATTACTAAATTTGCTATCACTGCAGATAATGGAGAACCCATTGCAGTTCCAAAAATTTGTTTGTATATTGTGTCTTTGTATTGAAAATAGGTAGAATTTAAGCAAAGTTTTGCAGCCAACATGAATTAATTTTTCGGTAAATTTGTATGATTTTTTATTAAATCCCATTTTTTATCGATACTAGATAAAGCTAAATCTAAAGATACATTAGTGAATTACCACTTTAAACTTACTAATTCGTAATTACGTGGTACCATTTTTTATATACGTATTTCACAAATTCCCACGAATTTTTTATACTATTCTCTGAATTTCCTACAATATTGCAGTGTTATCATTGACCTAACAAGTGGATAAACTATCTCGATAATAAGATAATATACAAGAATCTTCGACAAAATCGATAGCATGGAAATGGGGCGATAGTTATCCACCAACTGTTTCCTACCAGATTTAAAGTAGGAGTAGTATGATTTTTTTTCCAAACAGAAGGAAAAGAACTGGTACTGAAAGAAATATCGTAAATAATTTGAAGGGATGGCGCAAGCTCGTTAGTATAGTTCCAAAGAAAACATGCAGGAATCCCATCAGGGCCCGCGACTTTATAGACGGCAAGAACACGTAGAAGACCATAAATGTGATGTGAGCCGACTGAAAACGACACTGTTGTCGACGTCCTAGCGAGACTACCCGATATTTGACCGATACGATATGATGACCGATTTACTATATTAATACACTCTGTATTTTGCAATAAGACTAAATAATTAATAAATGAAAATTATAACAAGTGCTGTCCTTTAACCGCAATACATTTAAAAATTCTCCGTTCAAAATTTCTAATCACATTCTGCAACAATATTGAATGATTATTCATTTCCATGGATTTTTGTTCTATTCCTAGCTGCATATCATACAAATTCAACAGAAGTGTTCGAAATACGCTATTTTTTAGATAAGGCGACAAGAAAAGTCGCAAGGTGTTAAATCGCATGAGCATGCAGGTCAAGAATTTCCAGTATTTCTATTAATTATACGTTGATCAATAAATTCTCTTAAGTAATCCAAAGATTCCGCAATACAGTGACAAAGTCACCCATCTTGTCGGAAATATGCGTTTTGATTTTCATCATCATTGATTGATAAACAGTTCTAAAATATCTGTGCGTAACCTTTGAGCAGTTAACGTTCCCTAAAAAAAAATTCGTGCAATGATTCGCTTTTGGCTTATCGCTGTCCAAACATTTATTTTCTCTGGATGCAGCAATTCCTCAATAATTACATCGGGATTTTTACTACTCCAAATTCTTGTATTTTAGGAATTTACGTATACTGTTTTATAAAATTATACTTAATCAGCAAACATGACTCCTTTTGAAAGCTCTCTGTTATTATTTATATTTACAAACCAATTACAAAATTGTCTAGATGGGTAACGAGTTTCTAACGACTATTCCACTGCAGTTAAACGGTACGAATAAAGTTGTAAATCGTTTCTCAGTAATTTGTGAGTAGTGCCAACAGAAACATTAATTTCTTAATTCAGGTATAGAACAGGTGTTTGTGGTTCATCTTCCTTTCCTTAACATGATTGACAACTTGTGGTGTACGTTTTGCTCCGCTGCCTGATTTTGTTGAAAGACTACCAGTTTTAGAAAACAGTTTTAGAGTGCTATCCAATGTTTTCTTAAATTGTATATAATCCATTGATTGTTTTAGCCTTGAGATACCGGCACAATTTTTTCAACAAATAAATGTGACCTCCTGTATCCCTTTCAGTGTATGCCTAAAACAAATTTACAAAAAAAGTAGGTCGTTGGATATTAGTTTTGTTGCACGAGACTCTTTGGTGCCTTCAAAACTACTGTTCATAAAATCTTGAAGGAAGATCGTCCATATAGTAAGAGGGCAGTATTTATTGGATGAGGGATTACAAGAAGCGCGTTACCTTCTGCAACTGGTTATTAGAACAACACAGTGAAAATGCAAGATTTGTAAATAACATTATGTGAACAGACGAAGCGACCTTCACAAAAAATGGCATATTCAATTCTCACAGCCAACATATTTGGGCAGATGAAAATTCTCATGCCCTGCACCACGGAAATTATCAAGCTCGGTTTTCAGTGAATGTGTCGGCAGGGATGCTAGATAATATACTCATTGGTCCTTTCGTACTACCCTATCGATTTAATGCTGAGAACTACTTAAACTTCCTAAATAGTGACCTACCACCTTTATTAGAAGGTGCTCGTTTGCTAGTTCGTTGGGATATGTGGATGCAACAAGATGGGGCTCCAAGTCATTACGCTACTGAAGTTAGACAATGGTTTAATGAAAATTGTCGGCCTACCCGTTAATTTGTTATATATGCAAAGACATCACCAATGCTGTCAAGTATAATATTCTTTAACTACGTCGTGTACGGAAAGTAAGCATTATAGAAAGTTCATGTTAGCGTTTTGAGGATAGAATGTCTTACAGAAGAGTGCTACCTGAAGCTTTATAGGCATTTAAGAGACACCCTGTATATAAACCGGCTGTGTGGCGCAGTGCCTAGCGCGCTCGCTTCACAGTCTGGGGATACCGGGTTCGAATCCGGTGCCTTCTTTCTGAATTTGATTTTCTGTAGTTTCCCAAATTCCACGGCAAATGCGGAAAGATAACATCTTAAGTCGGTCTACAGCCGCAGGCGTAATAATAACTCATGGTCAGCCGATGCCCCACTGTAATTGGCGCAAGCTGTTGGGGGATGCTAACGCATGAATTATTATTATTATTATTATAAATTCAAAATAGCGCGTTATTCATAAGTCAACATGTGAACCTCACAGGTGACATTGGACTGCAATAACGAGATTCAATTATAAGTGTTGGTAGATAGGTAGGTATGCTATCCAAGTATTTATTTATTTACAACATACCTATTATATGTTATTCATGTATACGAGTACAAATATTGTTATTATCGACTTTAATTTAATGCTTATTTGTAGCTACAGGTGTTCTATTTAAAGTAATAAAGTTGGTATCACTTTTGGTGACATCAAAAATAGAGTAGGTAAACTTGCCATCTGCACTGACATTTTCCGGCGTTCAAGTCAGTTGGGAAAAGCATGAATACACTTACACACAATTATACTGATGACCTATATAGATATGGATACCTACATGATAAAAACTTGTAGTTTGAGCAATTAAGTTTATAAAATTTTGTCACTAAAAACGGCTAAGATATTTTGGTTTGACGGACCATTAAATGTAAGATGCCAACAACAGTATTATTATATTATGTTTTACTTCTGCATATTTTTTATGATGATATATGTATTTTACGATCAACAGACTGGTAGGGTATGTTATATTCGTATAATAAGCTTACACTTCACTACTTAAATACTGTGTAAAAGGATTGCTAACCATATAAACAATATATTTTTTATAAACCAACGTATAACTTTATTAAAAAATATTTACATATTTCTTTGTTCTCAATTATTTTAAATGATTTATTCAAATGTAATGTCTAATAAATCACGCACGGCTACATTCAAATCAGATACTTTCAAATATGTCTTGCTAACCGAATAAGATACTGGGTAGATTGACGAATCATCGAAGACAGCTCGTGATACTCCTTCATTTTGTGCATAAACCACAATCTCCGCTATAGTGAAACTTCCTTCAGAATAATCTGCCGCAACATCTAGCTTAGAAATATTTAATGCACCATCAGCATATTTCAAGCCATAATAGTTATAAACATTATTTCTGTATTCAAAGCTTTCATAATCATCTATGTATAACGTTCCCGAAGCTTCACCAGTAGCATCTACGAACACATATATCGTATACGGATCTGAACGCATATAAGCAGATGAAGATCTATGTGTTTCTTTTCTAGCTATAATACTTCCTCCTCTATAGAAAACTGGTACAGAATCCATAGTAACTGGTATAGTTACATATTCATTTCCAGTATAACGTTCATCATTATCAATACTATACCACAATTCATTCGAATCTCCCGGGAAATAAATATCAACCTCACTTGCGCCTTCTATAGCAACAGGATGAACTAATACCGCATTTCCAATTAACCACTCGTTGTCTATATCAAGAGTGTTTGGATCGCTTGGAAATACGTACGATAACGGTCTTATAACTGGATCTCCGTATCTTTCGTGTTCATAAAATAATGTATACCACAATGGTAAATGATAATAACGCTGCCTGATTGCATTTCTGAAACGAGTTTGCATCTCTTCGCTGTACAAATAAGGTTCTCTCCTTTCAGTGGTTTCTTCAGAATGTGCTCTGTAAAACGGCAACCACGCACCAGCTTGATACCATCGTTGAAACAGTTCATCCGTTACTTCACCAGTAAATCCACCCACATCAGCACCGCAGAAGCTGATACCGGCGATTGCTTGGGTTAAACATATTGCGAAGCTAATTCTAAGATGTTCCCATGAAGCATAATTATCACCAGTCCAAACCGCAGAATATCTTTGTGTACCGGCAAAATGTGCTCGTGTTAAAATAAACGGTCTCTTTGTGTTATCGTATCTTGCTAGTAATCCGCTGTAAGTAGCCATAGTTTGTGTAAAACCGTACATGTTATGGACATCTCTGTGAGGAACATTTCCATAGTGCAACACATCTTTTGGCATCGTTTTCTCATCGACATCAAATACTGCAGGTTCATTCATATCGTTCCAAATGTACACTATGTCTGTAACATTTGCAAAAGAATCCATACCAAATAAACTTGAATAATAAGCTGCTGCTTCGGGATTAGTATAATCAATCCAACTGCTCAATCCTGGCCAGCACTCTGCTTGATAGTCACTACCATCAGGATTTTTAACAAAGTAATTATTATCGCGAAGAGTTTCGTATACAGTATATCCATCTTCAACTTTATAATGAGGATCTATGATGAGTACAAGTTTTCTTCCAGTGGAATTAATATATTCTTGCATACCAACTGGATCGGGAAAAGCAGTGTAATTCCATGTAAAATATTTAAATGCATCAGTATAATCGATATCAAGCCAAATTACATCTAATGGAAAATCATGATTATCGAACTCTCGTATAACCTCTTCAGCTTCATCTTGAGTTAAGTAGCTCCATCTACTTTGATGGTGACCTAAAGCAAAGTACTGCGGAAGTGGGGCAGGGCCAGTCAAACTAATATATTGCTTAGCAGCACTCTCAAATGTTGGTCCAGTTAGTACGAAAACATCTATTACTCCACCTTCACTAACAAAGAGCGATTGTACTTGATCGGCTTGTTTGGTAACATCTACAAATGTTTGAGCAGAATTTAGCCAAAAAACACCTGCTGTTCTTGTGGTACTGTGCCCATAGAGTACAGGTACAGCTCCATATAATGCTTCTTGAGTTCCTATTGCATAAGCAGGATAATCAGCGTTAAACATCCTGTACGGGTCCAAGCCGCCTGGTTCAGTAGACTGTAACGATAATCCTTCAGCATGTTCAGGAATGCCATATGCTGTAGTTGCGCCAGGAAAAGTGAAATCTAATGCGACTGCTACGTCATCTTCAGAATTGATTGTAAGCTTATTGCGATCGTTAATAATTAATATTATTTCATTATTCTTATATACTGTTATCTTAAACGGCGAAAACTCGACCACCGCTAAACTTTCTCCAACTGCTAGCGATAATCTATCTACTTCTTCTGTTATAGTTAAAGCTGCAAGTTCCAACTCACCATCTAAAGCTTCTGGGACTGAATGCCGTGGATTTAGCGGATCATCGATTCTGATGCGAAAAATTTCTGCATCTGTGGCAGATATTGATAAAGTGAAGCTTTTATCTGCATCACTGTTATACAGTACAGCTTGAACATCGTAATTATTATAAGACAAAAAGCTGGTATCCAACGATAGCGATGAAACTATGCCTTGATTCCTGATTCTGTCACAAAACGATTCGTCGGAGCAAGTGTTCCAAGTATACACAGCATGTATTACGATAAATAATATTATTAACTGCTTCATTATTTAGTAATGTTAATTGAAAGACATGATATGGTAAATAATATAAATACTGAGTTGGCAATGAAAATAAAATATATATATAGAAAGCCTCTTATCGATAAATTTCTAATTTTCTTCGTTTTTTTCAAAGATAAATTCATGTGCGTAAACAGTATACCTTAGAAAAAGAATTTTTCAAAAATTTCCAGTCTTAAACTTTTGTAAATATGCGATATGTTCTTTTCTGTTTTCGATAAAATTGATAACATCACCTAATTTCCAGATGATTATTATCTTCGTCATTTCATTATTTTAAAGTGGGCCACGTTTTTGGCGCATGCACAAGTACTTGTAATTTGTGAACTATATCTAACTCTCAAAAGCAAGGAAAATTTGGAATCACTCGTACTTAGTGTGTAACATCGATTACGTTTGACTATTACACTTATAAACACATTCAAATATTCACTATTTTACTCAAACAATTTAGTAATACTTCTGGTAGAGCAAAATGGACAGAAGGCAGTTTTTCGGGAACTATTTGCAAACATAGCTTCTATCTACCCCTATTTGATGATTTACCTTTGACTTTTCAAACAGAAATTTAAAGCTGTGAAAATAGTGTGCAACGCAATGGTTTTCCATATGCTACTATCAGTGTATATTGAAAATACTGTACGCTCTTGTTTTCAATGGAGTATGTAGATGTTGCGAAAAAAATTACAACTCTCATGAAGCCATGGTACGAAACTGTGCGGTTCACGTATTTTTCAGTCATTGCAATATAGAAATAACACCAGCAGCTAACCAGCTGCGTCTGTAGGTAACCACCTACAGACGCAGAAAACACACCGTTGCCTTATAGAGGTTTCTGTTATTTTAACTTCGCAAAGCAGATGCTCCCCTTCACTGTCTATGACAGGTCCGAAGACTTTGTATCCAAAACCAAAAAAATTGCGTTCAAATTCATAAAACAATACTCCAAAGTTTTCCTAGTGTCAAATTATATTAAGGCTTGATGATACTCGTATAGACGAAGATTAAATATTTAGGTAGAAGCTTCGCACAACCACATGTAACCACAAGGTTACATTATAGACTATAACTTACCTACGCCACGCTAATTTGGTGGCAATGTGATTTCTAATCTGACGCAAATGGAGACCATTTCCAGGATAATTTTGCTGCAGTTACTCAATTGGTCGCAATTACATACATTAGAAGCCTATAGAGCGTAAATAATATACATGGACACAATCTGTGGTGAATGCCACTACACTAGCTTCCAAGCTGTATTGCTTTTCGGGTGACCACTGTAGTTCCTGCTGTGGGTGTAGTCTGTTTTTTGTACAATATTATCTCGCCATAAATAATATTGCGTTGTTAATTACTTTTTATCAACGAAACGGTATTCGACCGGAGAACCGATGATGGATGACTAGCGCACCACAGCATTCAAATTCTTTCACAATGCTACTTAATACCTCTTACAGTCTTGCAATCAGGCCTTGAAAATTTTGGACGTTCGAATAAGAGCCTTCGTTGTCAGTTGTAAAATCTGAAGATTCAATTCGTTTTCAATCTTATCAGTATCGGTGAGAATTCCAGATTCTTTCTTCTTTCTACCTGTATTCAATATAAATCCAAACTTAGCTTTCTAATAAGATTTTAACAAAGAAAAACCAAAGTGACGTTATTGAAATTGTATACAATATTAGTTTATACTTCCTCAGTAATAGATCTATCAGAAACACTTGAAGGTAAAAACTTATTCTCCCAAAATTTGTTATCCACTAGGACAACGCCAGTAATTCTGAATCCACTAACAGTGTTTTTTGGTGTTATGGGATAGTCGTTGTCTACCTTCTTAAAAATGTTTTTCGTAATTTTGCAAAATTAACATCCAATTGTGAACCTCAGAACGGTTTCAGAATGTTGATAAAAATATGCCTCCTGTTTTGCATTTTATTATAAAGGAAATACACACATGGCTGTAGTGAGCTGAAAGAAGAACTTCAATAGAATGTTATGCGTGTCTGTTGGCCCAATCCAGAAATATTAATTTTTCCTTATTGCACTAGCCTAATAAGCAGAGTTTGCTGCGATAAAAGAGGAGGGGAACACCCTTTGATCATGAAGTCCTTAAAGTTTATCCTTGAACTGCTGCTCTCTTGGTAAATGGCTTACGTCTCAAACTTCCAGATTTTAGTTAGCACCATATTCTGTCGTTCCAATAACGAAGAATTTGAATTAATCAGTTTAACTTAAAAACGATGGGTATTTACTTGTTTTTAGTACAGCATAGTGTACCTTAATCCGGTCCAAGGTGCAGAATTACGTGCAAGTGCAAGGTGTAGCATATGAAATACACTACATAATTTACAGTTTTAAAGTTAAATTTTTGTTGAAATCAAGCACATACTTCAGTAATCCAAAATTTACTGTTTCCATCAAGACTGTACATACAAAGAGATAAGTAAATAAGTGTCATGGAATCATTAAAAATCCGCAGTATATTTTTTGCTATTTTATCAATACAATAGAATTTACTGTTTCCCATGTTTGCATAATTTGTAGTTTTTCAATATTTCAGTGGAATGAAAAAAACTTGCAATTTTTAGAGTTTTTGCTTGAGACAAAAGAAGATTTATGAGGCATGATTAATAAATGACGTAGCATAAAACTTGTACATAATACATAACGTTTATATACGGCTCTCCTTATAGCAACGGATATACACCAGCGACCATAAATGAGGGATCACTGATCTACCGATATAATTACTCCCTCTTTTGCTCTGTTTCACTTACCTAAAAGAGACGCTATTATAACGAAAACGTAACAATTTTATTTAAATTGATTTATGACCACAACTATTGTTGATGTATTCTTTCGTAAATATTTATTTAAGCTGCGTTGTATTATATTGTGCATGTAATGGGGGTGCTATTGTCGAACATTTATACAATTAGGATAGTATTTCGCCCTCTATCCTGTACAAAATATTAGTTTAGATTTAGAAATTGTACGAGAAGGTCGTGAAGCATGCGTTTATGAATAAAAATTAAACAAAAAGTTATATCGTGCCAAAACAAAGAGAACTAAGTCCAGTAACAAGTAGTGCCATAATAACTCTACCTAGAGAAAACAATTCCTTATGCATAATAGCACACAAACTTGAATTAATTTGTCGGGAAGAGCAAGAAATGGTGAAACGTTATCAGTCAACTGGAGTCACAGCACCACGAAAACGTTCCGGAAGTGACTGTACCGAATGAGGATTTAAGAATTACATTGATTTCGAAACGAAACAGACGCCTAACAGCTTCAGAAATTCGTGCAGAGTTAAATGAAAGCCGCGCAAATCCGGTGTCACTCACAACGAAGCTGGATTGCACGGTCGAATACCCGCCAGAAAACCATTACTACGATCGCAAAACCGTATGAAACCATTAGAATGGGCCAAATAGCATGAAGATGGGGACATGAATATGTGGTTAAAGGTGCTATGAACGGATAAAAGCAAATTTGAAGTGTTCGGTACTAATCGACACAGTTTTGTTAGAAGAAGAGCTGATGAAAGGATACTGCCGGAATGTGTTGCAGCAGCTGTTAAGCATGGAGGTGGTGAAGGGTTGGGTTCATTTGCCTTTAATGGCGTCGGGGATCTGCATCGAATTGAAGGAATTTTGAAAAAAGAAAATTATCGAGAGTAAGATTAATTGGTGAGAGGTTTTACTTGCAGCAGGGCAATGCTCCCAAGCATACCTTCCCACTTTGTAAAAATTATTTGCAAGTAAAAGCGAGAGAAGGTGTCCTTATGGTTTGGCTACCGCAATCGCCCGACATTAATCCCATCGAGTTGTTGTGGGATGAGTTAGACAAACATATACGACACCACTGCCCAACATCCCAGAAGCCCAGTAGATATCCTCCAAAAACTAGTCTCACGACTGCCACGTATTTGCAAAAAAAATATACAGTCCAAAGGCGGCTACTTTCAAGAATAAGATAATAGTAAATATTATTCCGTTCTATGTTTTTATTATAAATATTCTTGTATTTTATAAGAAACAAATGTTTGTTTAATGAAGAGACATAAATTCTCATTTCAATATATGTTTTGTTTCACAAAACATGTAGGTAGCAGTTTAATGTAATTTCGGCAGTGATCCCTCATTTTTGGTCGATAGTGTACATATGTATGTATGTATTTATATTTTATGTTTTCCGGCTAGCCAGAAATAGTATTCAGTGCTGATAGTTTGAAATAATAATCCTGTAATCTCTCGCCCCACGCGTGGTAATTGAAACTGTTGTAGATAGCATGCACATACCTATAATTTTTGAATGTATAAAATACTTTAAAAATGATAATATACATAGATATGTATGCAAGGCATTCATCTTATACATAAGCCTGTGCTCTACAGAACAGTTTCACTATACAGATGATTATCACTTTTTGTTAATTTATTTGATATAAACACTTTATATTATCTTAAGTGCAAGAAACTTGTAGATTGTTCCTACCATGTGCAATAATCGTGTGTACTTAAATAATCTCCCTAGGATCTGGTCTAAAAGTAATTGAAGATAAAATAATAAATTTTACATGCTACATAATAAAAATAAATATACTTCTCGAAAAGATCGTTTTAGATAGAGACTATGTAGGTACTTACATACATACACTGTGTAAGTACATAAAGTATGTACATATATATTTAACTTTTTAATTTAGACTATACAGTACAGCTCAATGTTCAAAATAAGTTAAAAAAACGATATTAGTCGCAGATCCCGAGATATTTTTAATAATTTGACACGTGTTCCGTTAGTCACTTTACTACACTCAATTGTAGTAAGAATGGCTAGACTTCAGTTAGCGTTAAAAGTCATATCAAAATATCCAACTTTTAGATTTGCATCTTGGACACAATATAAGATCTCGTCTTGATATTAAGTGTGAATCATGGTAAAGTACAGTTGTCTGCATATTGTTAATGATCAAATATCGGATAAGGTAGGCAATAACAAGCTGATCACTTGAATGACTAAATCGGATTTTATTGAAGATATGTTAGCCAAATATTCTCTATCTATATACAGTTCTGTAAATAACTGTAGGTTATTGCTTTTATTTTACGACAAAAGTATACTTAAAAGGAAATGGCTATGTGAACTGCAATCAGGAAGACCGTCCAGATTCTCTGATAAAACGAGCTGGCAGTTTTGCGACAAATTTAAAAGAATGAATCCAAAATGTCATCCTAGCCCTGTAAGGATAATCCATTTCCTTACAGTAGGAAATTTCCACAAATACGTCGTACGTAAACATAGGCTCAATTTTGCCAAATAGTATGTAGGTACATTGCGAACAATATTATAACGTAATTTTGAGTGATAGAAAGAAAAATGTAATGTTCAGTGCTGAACTCAATTACTAGCACGAGCTAAAAAAACGAGAGAAAAGTTTTGTCTCGTCGTGTACTGGGTGGTATTTAAGTTAAAGGTGAGACGTGTGAATGCGCGAATGAATGTCCAAGAATACTAAGATACTAGATGTTGCTCTAACTTGAAGTAATATCTTCTATTTTTTATTTCCATAGCCGTAGACGATGACATTATATTCCAACGAGACAGCGCACCCATACATACGGCAACTTCAACGAAAACAATTTTTGAAGACATAGGATTAAGCTTTTGAAATGGCCGACATTAAGGCGGGCTTCAAAACAATACAGAATTAGAAGGCCCAATTGTAGAAGTTTGGAAAAACCTTGACGCTGATGTGTTGTATAACTTATTTGAAAGTGTAGTAGCTTACGTGGGCTACTGGAAGTTATTAAAAATAACGGTAAAAGTACCGTATGATCAAAGAAACAAAATATTACTTATATTTATTCGCAACTATGAATATCTTTTCTTTTTAAAAGATTTGTATTTTGCTTAATTGTATTCAAAAGTTAAAGCGTTTTTTTGAGTATATTTGGTGTAAGAAGTTATTATTCAAAAATATATTTCGGCACTATTGAGTGCTATTTAAATTGATAGGAGTCAATAGAAGAAATTCAATCACAAAACATGAAATTTTCCGTACTTGAATACATTATTATAATTAATTATAATTGACTAAATCTTTTATTTATTATATTCCATGGAAAATTTGGTGGTATTTCAGTAAACATTAGTATCTATTTTTTAATCTACTATACTTAAGATAGTATGAAGTAATACATAATAATCATACATCATATATCAAAGTTTAATAACATATGTATGTACCTACCAAATTTATCGAGAAAAATAATATAATAGGAAACGATAATACAATACCCTAGGTGTCTGGTTGTTTCTAATTTAACCCCCAAACTCTTCGAGTTAAAATACGACAATCTAGC
The DNA here is from genome assembly GCA_004785975.1 of Popillia japonica. Taxonomy (NCBI): domain Eukaryota; kingdom Metazoa; phylum Arthropoda; class Insecta; order Coleoptera; family Scarabaeidae; genus Popillia; species Popillia japonica. The sequence continues at coordinate 6,835 of SMLS01062286.1, read as the reverse complement.
CCAACTGATTTAAACCAACACTGGATAATATTTAAGATACAGGTGACATTAAAATCTGTTTTTGCATTTGTTTTATATGATATAGGAAACTACCTGCTGTACATATACACACTAAATTACCACAGAATTTTTGTGTGTTCCTATGAAACCCTTCCTTAATAATACCTACTCTTCAACATTAAAAAACTATAATTGAATCGTCATATTTGATCACAGAAGTCTCGGCTATTGTTTTATAAGCATATATTGATTACTTATAGTAATCATTAACCAAAAATTAAAACAGCACAAATATAATTAATATAAAAGTAAAAACCACAAATTTATCAAGTTAATTTATTCAATATATTTACAAGCACTTATACAAAATTGATGCGTGAATTTTGATTCATATTAACAATGAGATTTAAATTATCTATTCTAAAGTATGCATTGTCCTTTCCATATGTAACTGAATATGTGTTGTCGCCCACCCTAGCTCCTTTAACATCTGCACTGCCTCCATAAACTACAATCGATTCTATGACTAGAGCTCCGTCTGGATAATCAGCATCTTCATCAATTTTAGAAACGGTAAGGTCGCTGCCAGTACTTTCTAATCTGTAGTAATTATATACAGAGTTTCTGTATTCGAAGCTTTCGTAATCGTCAATATACAAAGTACCGGACGCTTCGGAGTTAGAATTTAAGAAAACATAAATCGTATACGGATCTGACGTCATAGCAACTGAGGATGACCTTGGCGTGTCTTTTCTAGATATTATGCTACCTCCTCTGTAGTAAACCGGTACAGAGTCTAAAGTGACATCTACTGTTATATATCCGGTTCCAGAATGTACTTCGTTATTATCTATATCATACCATAACTCGTCTTCTCCGCCGGGTAAGTAAATACTCACCGTTTCAGCGCCTTCTTCCGAAACTGGTTGTACTAAAACGTCAGAGCCTACCAGGAATGCTTCATCTATACTAAAAGTATTGGCGTCAGTTGGGTAGTGATATACCAATGGTCTGACTACTGGTTCTCCAGATCTTTCTTGTTCATAGAAAAGGGTATACCATAAAGGTAAATGACTGTAACGTTGCCTCAAAGCATTTCTGATTCGTACTTGGACGTCTTCAGCGTATAAATATGGTTCTCTCCTTTCATAGTATTGATTAGTATGTGCTCTGAAGAATGGAAGCCAAGCACCAGCTTGATACCATCTTTGATATAATTCATCAGTTAAGTTTCCAGCAAATCCGCCAACATCAGCACCACAGAAACTCATTCCAACTACAGACATGCTCAAGCACATAGGATAACTAATTTGAAGATGGTCCCATGTGCTGTTATTGTCGCCGGTCCAAGTAGCTGTATATCTTTGAGAACCTGAGAAATGAGAACGACTTAAAAGGAAAGGTCTCTTTTTGTTTTCGTATCTAGCAAGAAATCCGTTGTATGTGGAACGTACTTGACATAAACCATAAATATTGTGAACATCTGTGTTAGGTATAGTAGCCCCGGTGTGATATACTAAGGATCTTGTCCAACTTCTCTCAAAGCCATCAAAAATTTCTGGCTCATTCATATCGTTCCACACATAAACGATATCGGTGGTGTTAGCAAAGCTTTCCATGCTGTATAAAGTTGAATAATATTCTGCAGCTTCAGGGTCAATGAAATCCCACCAACTGCTTAATTCTGGCCAACCTTCAGCTTGGAAATCGCTGCCGTTGGCGTATTTCACAAAATAACCGTTAGCAGCAGCTACATCATAAACGTAATAACCTTCCTCTACTTTATAATGTGGATCTATGATAAGAATTACTTTTCTTCCGGTAGAGTTAATATACTCTTGCATTCCAACGGGATCAGGGAAAGCTGAATAGTTCCAAGTAAACGATCTTTTTTCGTCCATATAATCTACATCAAACCAAATCGCATCAAAAGGAAAATCACCATTGTCTAATTCTTGTACAACCTCTTCTGCATCATCTTGGGTTAAATAACTCCATCTGGATTGATGATAACCTAGAGCAAACGCCTGCGGCAGTGGAGCTTTTCCAGTTAAACTGATGTATTGTGAGATTGCTGTACTAAATGTTGGACCAGTTAGAACAAAAATATCTACAATACCACTTTCCGAGATGAAATATGATTGTACCTGATCTTCGCCCTTGTTTATATCTACGAAAGTTTGCGCCGCATTTAGCCAAAATACTGCTGCAGTTCCTTCAGTACCGTGAGCATAGAATACTGGATGAGCACCGTAAAGGGAGTCTTGTATATAATTTACATAACAGCAATGATCTACGTTATAAAGTCTGTATGGATCCAATCCTCCAAGGCCTGTTGATCTTAGCTCGAAACTGTCTGCATGCAAAGGTATACCGTAAGCAGTGGTTGCACTGGGGAATGTAAAATCAAGCGCAACTGCTAAATCATCATTTCCTGGAGTGTAAACCATTTTATTTTGATCATTGATTATTAAAATAAGCTTATCTTCTTTGTAGATGGAAATTCTGAGCGGTGATAATTGCACTGAGGCAACACTATCCCCAGCAGCTATCTGTACGTTATCATCACTTAGAGTTACCTCTATTTCTACTTGAGTAGGTTCTCCATCCAAAGCTTGCGGTACAGCCTGTCTGGGATTTAGAGGATCGTCAATTGTCACTCTGAAGATATTTCCTTCTATGGCAGATATGGTCAGCGTTAAAACATTGTCGCTATCGTCATTGCTTATCGTAGCTTCAAACGTGGAACTATCATAGGAAAGGAGGCTGGAATCCAGGTAGAATGTTGAAAAAGTTTCTTGATTTCTAATTGCATCACAAAACGGCTCGTCAACACAAGTATTCCACGACTGAACGGCGGTTATCGCCAGGAAAAGAAATATTACGCCTCTCATGATTAAGACGTTAAAATGAACTAAAACATTCTTTCATAGCTCACTACTCACTATATATAGTGTAAATTTTATCTATCATTAGAATGTAACTATTTCATATGAAAAGTGCATTTATTTCAAAACGAATTGGAAACTTAATATTATCAATGCAATAATGCAATATTATCAAAAGAAGTAAAAAAATCAACTTGAAGTACTTTACTTAATTTTTAGAATAGTTTGGAGTACTTATGCATCAAAACTTAGTAATTGATTCAGGTGTATGTACACACGTGCACATATAGATACACAGGCGTAAATAATTCTAGGATCTAAAAAATAAAATAAACCACTCAGGTATTGTTTAGAAGTTTTAAAGTAATTCGGTTCCATTCTCATTTTGAAAATTGCTTAAAAATTGTTTTTTCTTCATGTTTCGATGCTACCCAGTGGGTTCATATATTATTAAATATTGAGAAGCCTTTTTATCAAACAAGTTTTTTCGCTAAGTGGAAGTATGGCAGAAAATAAGCGTGGAAATCGAGCAAAAATGTATTACGTTAGATTCGGTCATTTTCTTTGAAACACCAGTATGAAGTCCTTAAATACACACAATTGTGATGTAAGAAAAACAAAAATTATAGATGTTAGTAGGAAATAAATACACTTCACTTTCAGTACTTTTAGTGCATTGATATTATTATTACAGTGATTATTCTGACCATCAAGAAAAAATGAAACAATCGTCAATATACAAAGTACAGGATGTCTCGCAGTTAAAACTTAAGTAAACATAAATTGTACATGGTTCTGTCGTCATAGAACCTGTTTGTCTGCTTTCTAGATATTATGCTACCTCCTCTGTAGTAAAATGGTACATCATAAACTGAGATATACTGTGCTATATCTAGTCGCAAAATGTACCTCGTTATTATCTAAATCGTAACCATATCTGTTCTTCTCCGCCAGGTAAGTAAATACTCACCGTTTCAGCACCTTCTTCACAAACTAGTTGTATTAAAACGTCAGAGCCTATCAGGAATGGTCTATCATACCATAAGTAGTGGCGTCAGTTAGGTTTTGGCATACCAATGGTCTGATTACTGTCACTCCAGATCTTTCTTGTTCATAGAAAACAGTATACCATAAAGGTAAATGACTGTAACGTTGTCTCAAAGAGGTTCTGATTCATACTTGGACGTCTTCAGCGTATAAATATAGTTTTCTCCTCTCATAGTATTGGTGAGTATGTGCTCTGAAGAAGGGACGCCAAGCAACACCTTGATACCATCTTTGATATAATTCATAAGTTAAATTCCCAGTAAATCGGTCAACAACAGCACCACAAAAACTCATTTCAGCTACAACTATGCTCGAGCACAAAGGATAACTAATTTGAAGATAGTCCCACGCACTGTTATTGTTGGCGGTCAAAGCAGCTGCATATCTTTGATAGCTTGAGCAATAAGAGCGAGTTAAAACGAAAGGTTTTGTTTTCTTTTCATATCTAGGAAGAGAATCCGCAATATGTGGAACGTGCTCCTCATAAACCTGTAGTGTTGTAAACATTTATCTGTATTAAGAATACTAGCCTCTGTATGATATCTTAGGAATCTTGTCCAACTTCCCTCAGAGCCATCAAAAAGTTCTGGTCGAGTCAGCCAATCCTTCCCACGCTGTATAAAATTTAATAATATTCCGCTGCTTCAAGGACAATGAAATCCCACCAACTAGTTAATTAAGTAAGTAAGTTTTATTAGAACCTTATTGCTGCTGCATGGTAACAAGTCAAGATAAAAATATCCCGAACGTATACTTTAAGTATAAAAAAAAACACATTAAAATATGAAAAAAAACAAACATGTAAACACTTAAAAAGTAAGTAATGTTACGTTTTGGGGTTTTTAAATAATCTTCAGAGGATAATAGTTTCACAGAAGTATTTATTTAAACTAATTTAACACTTAATAATTACTTGGTAACGAAGAACACTAATTAAACTATTTAATTAAACTAACACAAATTTATATGCACATTTCGTATTTATATTCACAGCGTCCGTTCTAATTACGCGCTAGTTCAAGACTGTCCCGCATACGAGATTGTCACCCTTATATACATAAAATATAGCTTCTAGAATTCTCTACACTAAACTAGACTGTTCTAGAATGCCCTCTCTAGAATGTCTCCAGAAAACACGCGAACCATCCATATATCATAATTACAGTGCACTGCATTGCACTGTCATTTTAAACGGCTTTGTCGCTAGATGGCGCCATTCGTAACACTGCTCCCTCCTTAGACTGTTCCGTCCCGGAACAGCGCCGCTCACCGGCTTCATGGAGATAACGGCACTCTGATCCCTTTCTGCATTCCGATTTCTCAAAGAAATAGCAGGGCACGGTCTTTCTCGTCATTCCTGTTCTTCGGGGATTGTAACAGCAAACCACGATTTCAATTCCAGTATGTCGAAACAATTCTTCGATCATACTTCTCACGATTCTCCAATCCAATCCATCCAATCCGCATCCTAGCTTTGGCATGCTCAGTCTGTTGAGGCCTTCTTCTAGCAGGTATTCCCTAAGACTTTCCAGAGCGTTCCACATCGTGCGGTAAGATGGTTTTCCGGAGCTTGACTCTTTGGTCACCAAATAAAACAAGGGCCGGTGTTGAACCGTTTGGTATAAGACTTTTCCAATTTGTGGTTGCTGTTTCTTAAGACTCTCGGTCCCGCCAAACTTTTGCCGAAATACGTTGGCAATTCCTTTCGACATCTTAAGGTCTTTGGCAACGCAGTGTGCCAAGGCGTGGTTTCCGGGGGCCAGAAATAGGTCTTGTTGGATTTCCGTCGTGACAGCATGACGAACCTTGCGTCCTTGTCCGTAGTTGGCCATGAATTCGTCGTAAGTAACCTCGGCATTTGGAACGTTACAAACTCGGACATTCTGTTCGCTGTTCTCCTCATGGTTGTTTCCGAGGAATGGGGCCAGTCGGTTGACGTGAACCACTCTTGGTTTACCGTTCGGCTTCCGTCTGATGCGATAAATTACATCGTTAATCCTCTTGACTACCTCGTAGGGTCCTTCCCATGATCGCTGCAGTTTAGGGGAATATCCACGACGGCGCTTAGGGTTATACAACCACACAAGATCTCCTCGTTGGTATGAGTTTTCGTCCGCTCTGATGTCATAACGCTCCTTTATTCGGTCACTTGCCTCATGGATGTTAGTTCTTACGGTGCTGTGGATCTCATCCATTCGCTTCCTGAGGTTGGACACGTAGTCTTCTCCAACTATTTCTTCATTGGGCTTGAATCCAAATTTCAGGTCGCATGGTAGTCGTAGCTCTCTACCAAAAATTACGCTGGCCGGGCTTTGACTTGTCGTTTCATGAACTGATGCTCTATATGCCAGAAGAAATAGAGAGAGTTGTTGATCCCAATCACGTTGGTGGTCGGCGACAGTTTTTCACAAATATTTTATCACTGTTCGATTCATGCGTTCCACCATGCCATCAGACTGTGGGTGCAAAGCAGTGGTTCTGGTTTTATGGATTCCCAATATTTTGCACACATCTTGGAAAACTGCTGACTCGAAATTGCGTCCTTGGTCGGAATGTAATTCGAGTGGCACACCAAAACGGCAGACTAATTCTTTGACCAGCACTTCTGCCACCGTAGTAGCTTCCTGGTTGGGTAATGCGTAGGCTTCCACCCATTTACTGAAATAATCCATTGCTACTAAAATAAATTTATTTCCACTATCTGTTGTAGGAAATGGACCAGCGATGTCGATTGCAATCCTTTCGAATGGAGTACCCACGTTATATTGCTTCATCGGGGCTATTCTTCGCTTATGAGGTCCGTTGGCGGTGGCACAGGTTACGCACTTCCTACACCAATCTTTGACATCTTCTTTGCAATTTATCCAATAGAAGCGCTCTCTGACCTTTTCCAAAGTCTT